>MU383344.1:0-11474 GCA_022495125.1 Xylaria acuta | reverse complement strand
AAGCTTAAACAGTATTAAATATTAAATTATTGTTTAATAATTTATAAAATATTTTATTGTTTTTTATACTATTTTTTAAACTTTTTTAAAATCTACTATTTAATAAAAGCTGATTTATACAAAGCTTATTAAATAAAAATAACAATAACGTTTATTTGTTTTTAATATATTTATTATTATATATTTTACTATAAGCAAAATAAATTATTAAATTAAAAACAGCTATAAAATACTTTAAATACAATTAATCTATAAATTTATTTAATATTAAAAGCTTTTAATTATCTTATTTAGCTAAAATAAATATTTTAAGATTTAATAAAAATATATAACAACAAGCAATATAAATTGCTTTAGCTAAAAAAGTAGTTATAAATAATAACTTCGTTAAAATATTTATAATAAACGTTTTTAATATAATAAAAACAGTATTAAAGTAACAAATAATGATTAATAATAATAACGGTTTATTTTAATAAAAAATATGAGGAGCTAAATATTTTAACTTAAATTTACTAAATGTTTATAAAATAAAAAATTATATAATATTAAAAAGCAATAAATACTAGTAAAATATATATTTAACTTTATTAAATAATAAATATTTTAAAACAATTTTGCTTAGTTATTATATAAAAAAAGATAAATTTAATATATTAAAATCTTAAATAAAATTATAAAAAAACAATAAGTATTAGCTTTAATTTTATTTTATAAAAAATTAAAAAAAGTATTTATAAAACGTTATAAATATTTTAAAAAAAATATTAGCGGCCGCGCTAATTTATATAAAAGCTATAAAAATAATAAAAAATTATTAAAATTATAAAATAACAACTAAGTTATAGTTTATAAAATATTTATAAATTTAGTTATATTTAACTTTATAATAAATTTATAATAAGCTTAATAATAAAACTATATTTAATATTTTTTTAATTTATTTTAAAAGCAAGCAAAAGTTATACTATATTATATTAATATTAAATAAAATAAAATATATTTAAATTTTATTAAAGTTTTTTTAACAGTTTTTTTTAAGTTTTTTTGTTTATAAATATTATTTTAGCTTAAAAGTAAATTATTAACGTAGTTTTTTACGTTAATATTATATAATATAATAATTTTAACGTATATTAAAAACAATAATAAAACAATAAAAAATACTATTATAACTTTTAACAAAAGCGTAAAAACTATTAAAACTATAATAATAATAACTATTATAAACAAAAATCTTTTATAAATTACTAAAATTATAATATTTATAAAAAATAATATATTAACTAATAAAATAAACTTAAGTATAAAAAACGTTAAAACGTTTAAAAAATTATAAAAATTGTTAAAAAACTAATAAAAACGTTTTTATTATATATAACAACTTTTTAATAAACTTATTAACAATAAATTAAATTATATTAAATATTTAAAAAATTATATATAAAAATTAAAAACAAAATATTATTAATTATAAACAAACTAAAATTATAGTTATAAAAACATAACTTAAAAAGTTAAAAATATATTATAATAAATAAAATTTAAAAAAAAAGCATATGTTATTTTATTTTTTAGTTTTTATTTATATAACTATTAACAAAAAAGTTAGCTAAAATATAATAACGTTTAAATATTAATATTATAATAAATAGTTTACGGAAAAAATAGTATTTTTTATATATTGTTTAATTAAATAATGTTTTTATAAAACATTTTATGTTATTAAAATTAATAACAATAAAAAAATTTAGTTAAAACTATTTAAAAAGTCATTTTTTATAGCTAACAACGTTTTTAATATAATAATAACTAAGCTATAAAGATTACCTTAAAATAAAAAATATTTTATATTATATATATATTTTAATATAAAAGTATATATAAAAAATAACTTATAATTTATAATAGTATATTTTAATATAAGCTGTTTTATTATTTTAACAAACAACAAATAAATAAAAACTTTTATATTTTAAGCATTAATATTTATAAACTAATATTTTTACGTTTAAAAAGTGATATAAACCTTTAAAGGGTTTAAGCTATAAATAAAGGCGTTGCTATTAAAGGTAGCCTTATAAGGCTGCTATTTAACAACAATTGTTAGTTAGTAGCCACCTAGCACATAAAGTGTGCTCGTAAACATATCCACTTTATAAATTTGTTTATAAAACACCTTTTTTTTTCCTTTTAATTAAGCTTTATTTTATTACTTAAACTATTTTTTTTAAAAAGTTACTAGTAAAATAACGCTATTAAAATAAATAATAATTATAATTAAACTTTGTAAACAATTATAACAATAAAATTAATAAGTGTAATATAGGTTGTAAAATAAAAACGAAGATGTAAATTTTAAGGAAAAGAACACAAACAGATATTGCTAGACAAGCTGGTAATATCTATGTGTGTAAGCTATCTGTGGGTTAGCTGTTGCTAGGTGCTCGCCCCACAGGGCGAGGTATCACTAGCAACAGCCTCACTAAACGTGCAACCCTTTAGGGGTCTTTATCAAAAATAAAACTAGGTTGTTTAAAATTATAACATAGTTAATAAATAATTTTAAATTTAATTTTTTACTAAGTATTAAATTTTTTTTAAATTATTAAGTTAACATTAATTTTTTAAAACAAATAATAATAATAAAATTATATAAAAACTTAGCTATACTAATAAATATTATTAAAAAAAGCAATTTTATTAAAAAGTAAGCTATTATAACAAATATAATAATTATTTTTTTTTATATTATAGCAATAATATTAATAAACTATATTAATTTTTTAAAAATAAATATAAAAAAGTTAATATAAAACTATTTTTTTAACTAAAAATAAATAGCGCTATAATAATAGTTATTATTATAGCAAACTTTAAAGTAATATTATTTATAAACTATATAAACTAACTAATTTATATTTGTAAAAAAATAAAAATAAACATTATTTAAAATAACTATAGCTATATTAAATAATTTAGCTATAAATAAAAGCGTAGTTATAAATTAGTGGCCTATGTGGCTTAACCGGTGGCTATGCCCACACATTAGCCACTGTACCTATAGCCCTACTAGGGCAGCCCTACCTTATACACGTACTTAGGTGGATTTTGTACAGCTAGCTTTTGTTCCTTTTTTTTCTTTTCTTTTTATCTGTAGATTTTTCGTACAATATACCATATATTGTAGGAGCTTTGTTTTTAATTATGTAACTAATGCAACAAGCGTTATAAATAACGTTTTATTAACTAAAATTAAATAAAAATACTAGCTATTTTAAAATTTTAACTTTATAGATAATATTTTAGTAACGTTAACGTTAAAAATCGTTATTAATAAAAATATATAAGCTATAATAAAAAAAATATAACTTAAACAAGCTACTATTTTTTTTTAGCGTATAATAACCGAAAATTTTTTTTTTTTAAAAACTAAAAATAACGTTTATATTTATATAATAAACTTTATATATATTAATAAACTTAAAATATTATTTAAAAAATATAAAATATAATAAATAAAAAAAACAATAATTATAAATAAAAAAATATAATATAAGTAAAACTAGTAAAAAGCTTACAAAATTAAATTATTATAACTATATAACTATACGCTTTTAAATTAAAAAATTAAAAGTTTATTAACGAAACTTTAAATAAAATATATAACGAAAATAAAATAAACTATATAAAATAACCTATTTTATTTAACTATTTAGTTTTTATAATATAATAAATAATTAATAATATTTATAAAAATAAAATAGTAATAAACTTAAAACTACTTAATAAAATCATAGTATTAAACTATTACTTATTATTAACGCTTAATTTTATTATTATAAAGCTAAAAAGATATTTTTTATAACTATTATAAACTATTTTAATTTTTTTTATTAACTGCTAGTATAGCTAAAATATTAAAATCGAATAATTATTATATTTTTAAAAAAATAAAAGTTTTTTACGTAGTTTTTATAAAATTTAAAAATAGTTTAAGCTTTACGTAAAAATTTATAAATAAAAAACTTTTTTTATATGCTTATTATATAAAAACATATATTAACAATATAGTTATTTATTTAAAAACAGCAAAAAAATACTATAAATATATTAAAGCAATATTAAATATATATAATAATATTAATTTAAGCTTTAAGCTAACTAAATTGTTTATAGTATATTTAACAGTTAAATTATTAAGCTTATTAATAAATAGCTTTAAAATAATAAACATAAATAATAAAGTTAAAACGATAGCAAAAATTAAACAATTATAAAACTTAATAATATTAAAAATATATATTAATATAGTTAGGTTTTTATATAAATTTATTTTATAATATTAATAAAAACTATAATTACTATAAAAAATAAAGCTATTAATATAAGCGCGCGAAAATAAAACAAATTTAAAAACAATAACCGTAAAAAAACGTTAAGTAAATAAAGTTAAATTTAACCTAACTCCGTAAAAAAAAAGTAGTTTTTAAATATTATAAAAATAGCTAACAAAACCTAGCTATTTAATATATTAAAACTTAACCCGTATATTTTTGATTAAATTAAACGTTTTTAATAAACATAAATATAATATAATAGTATTTTATATTAATATTAAATAAAATATTAATAAAAAAAAACTAAATATAATATAACTAAGCTAAAAATATCTAAGCTTATATAAACTTATTAAAATTTATAAATTTAACTATAATTATACGCTTTATTAGTTATTATTTTAATTAATTATAAAATAATATAAAATATTATTAAACTAAATATAAAACTTATAATAACGTTAACATATTTATTATAATTTTAGCTTAATATATAATATAAATTAAAATATATTAACTTAATATTAAACGTTTTTTTATAGCTATTAATAATAGTAAACTTTTTAAAACAACGTTATTTTTTAAAACAAAAAATATAGCATATTAAATAATATTTTAAATAATATTAACTATTTAGCTTAAATAAAAATATTATTAAATAAAATATAAACTAAAAAGCTAAAAAAAATATATAAAATAAATTATTAATTTATAAAAATTATTAACAAACTAAAACAATAAAAAAAAAAGCTATAGTTAAAGCAATAAATAAAAAATAAACTAATAATATAACAATAATATAAAAACTTTCGGTTAACTTTTTATATTAAATATATAAAAGTTTGCTTTATTTAATATTTAAAAAAAAAATATTGTTTATATATTTTAAACAACTATTAAAATAATATATATTATTTTAAGTTAAAGTAAATATTTTATAATTTATAAAGCTTTATAATATATAACGTATTAAAAAATGTAAAAAAAAATATTTAATATTGTTTATAATATTTTAATAATAAAACAAACAAAAGAAAAACTATTAAATAAACTAAAACCAATTTAAAAGCTATTTATATTATATTATATACTAGCAATAAATTTTATAGTAAATATATTAAATATTTTATTAGCTAACTTTTTTTAGCAAATGTAATATAGGTGCTCATAGGTATGGGTAAAAACTATGTGTATATAAAGATGGAAAAAGGAAGCTTCTCAAGTCTACAGCTCTACGTATCTAATAATAATATGTGTGCGTGTGTGTGTATGGCTTAGCTACACGCACAGGCCAAGCACAGCCACTTATAGCTGTGTGTGCGTGCACTCCTTGCCCGCGCGTATTAAAATGTTTAAATATAATACTTTTAACATAAAAATAATAATAATATATAAATTTAGCAAAAAATATTTTTTAATTTTTAAAAATATATAATATTTAACAATAAAATAAACAATAATATTAACAAAGCTATTATAATTATATAATTAAAAAATATAGTTTAAAATTATTTTAAATTATAGCTTAAAATTTATATTAAAGTTTTAGCAAATATTATAAGCATAAATAAAAATTATATTAGCAGTATTAATACGCTATTATTTTTAAACGGACGGACTAAATAAAAAATAGAATTAAAACGTTAAAATAATAATATAATATTATTTAACGTATAAAATAAAAGCGTTATAAATTAATATTATATTTACTTTATAATATAATTTTAATAATAGCAAATTATTAGGATTAAAATAGTTTTTAAACCAAATTATTTTTAGGTTTAAATTTTAAAACCCGTTATTAATACTTAAAGTTTTTTAAACGGTTTTTAACTTTATACGATATTATTAAATATATTAAAAAAACGTAAAAAATATAATTTAATTTATAGTAGCTTATATAAAAATTAAATATAATATTAAATATAACTTAATATAATTTAAAGTAAAAAATAAAAAAATTTTACGATGATATAAAAAATATAACCTATTTAAAAACCTACTATAAAAGTAGTTAGCTTAAAAAACTAGATTTTATATAATAATAGAAAAATAAATAAACTTATATATAAACTTAACTTTTTATAATATTAAAAAATATATCGGGTAGTTTTAATAATATAATTATTTTTAACGCTAAAAAAAAACAATTTGTTTAATAAAAAACGTTTTTTATTAAAACAAATATTTATTAACGGAAATAATAAAAACTATTTTCTAAAAAAAAATAACTAAAATAAAATAACGTTTAACTATTAAATATTTTATTAAATAAAAAAACTATATAAATAAATATAATAAATAATACTATAAAACTTATTATTAAATGTAATAAAAAGTACTTTATAACGTTAAATAAATTAAAATTTAAAAAAACAATTAAAGTAAATAATAATAAGCTAATTAAAAAATAGTAAAGATAATTTTTTTAAACAAACATTTATTTACTAATATAAAAAACTATATAATAAGCAAAGCTAAATAAACAAACAAAATAAACTTAATATAATTTATATAAGTAAATATTATAAATATTGTTTAACTTTATAATTTTATATATTTGTTTAAAAAAAACTTTTATATATATTTTACAATTAATATATTTAATATAATTTTTATACTTATTTTAAAGGTTTTTTTTTAATTAAATTAAAACCATTAAACTTAGTTTTTTAATACTTTTAAATTTTTAATATTTTTAATTTTTTAACGTATATAATTTTTTTAACGTTTTTAATCCGTTTAATAATATTAAAACATTTAAAGTAAAACAAAATATAAAAAGTATATAGTTATTTAAGCGAAAATAAAATTAATATTTTAATTTTATTTAAAGTTTTAATAAAGACTACTAAGGGTAGTAAGGTTTTAAGTTTATATATTTTAATAAAAAAGGAAAAAAAGACTTAGTAAGTCTCCTGCCTAAGGTAAAAGCTTTACTAAGGCCTTAACTTCTTTATTTAATTTATAACGTAGGGCTATATTTAACAGTGTAGGTCCCCTTGTAAGGGACACCCCTTTTGTTTAAGTGTAGCAAGTTTTTAAACTAATATTCGATTTTAAAATAAAATTAAAATAATATTTAAAGCTTATAACAAAATAATAAAATATTTTAAAAATATTATAAAAATTTTTAAAAACGTTATTAAAAATAACTTTAATTAAAAGCTATTTAGCTTAAAAAAATAAAAACTATTAATAAAACTAAAATATAAGCCGATTTAACTTTATTTTAACAAACGTAAATATTACGTTTAAAATATATTAAATATTAGTATTATTTAAAAATACTTTTTTAAAAAAAAATCGATTAAAAAAATTATAGCTTATTTAACAATAATTATTTTAAACTATTAACTATTTAAAAAATAGCTATATATAACTATAAAAAAATAGTTTAAAACAATTATATTAATAAGTGTAATATAAGTTATAAAGTAAAAACGAAGATATTAATTAAAAGGAAAAGAACACATATAAATATTGTTAGTAAAGCTAGCAATATTTATATGTGTGTGAGCTATCTGTGGGTTAGCTGTTGCTAGGTGCCCCACCCCGCAGGGCAAGGTGCCACCGGCAACAGCAGTACCCATGTATAACCCCTTAGGGGTCTTTATCATATATGAATTAAAAAAAACACAATAACTATAAGCTACTAATTATTAAATTAAACTTATTTTATAAAAAAATAATAAAAGCTTTATAATTGTTTAAAAGTATAAAATATAGCTTTAAAACTTTTTTAAATATAATTAAATATTTATTAACATATATAAGTTTTATTTTTTTAATACTATTAAATAATGTTGTTAAAGTTTTTAAATATTAGCTAAATTATTATTATAATATATTAGCTTTAATAACGTTAAAAATAACAACAATAATAGTAGCAAACAATATAATGAAAATAGCTAACTTTATAAAATATAAAAAAAATAACATATTTAATAACATTTTTAATATTTTCGAAAAAAAGATCTTATAAATATAATATAAATATAACTTAATATATAATATTTTATTTTAAAAATAAAATAAAAACTTTATTATATACTAAAAACTTAATATTGTTATTATATAACTAAACAACTACTAAAAAAAAATATACTAGAACTAAATTTATTATTAATAGTTTTAATGATAAATATATAATATTATATACTTAAATATATTAATAATAAAAATACTATTAACTTAAACATTTAGCTTTTATAAAATAAAATATTAATAGTTAAAAATATAGTTAATATAAATATTATATTATATATAACTTAAAAAACGTTATAAAAAAACATTAATAATATTAACAGTATAACTAAAAATATATTTAATTTGTTTATTAACAAAATTAATAAATATAATATATAAAGCTTAAATATAATGAACGAATTATAAAAATAAGTTAATACTATTAATATATAAATTAAAAACTGTTTTAAATTTAAAAAAAAAACAATAATAAAATATATTATAGCAAGAATTAATAAAACAATAAGTTTAACTTATTTTGCTAAAAATATTACAGCTAATTTTTAAGCAGTAATAATTATAAGGATTAAAAACGCTTTTAAAATATATTTTATAATTTTAATAAAATATAAACTATTAAAAGCGCTATAAATATTAAGAACAAGTTTTAGTTTTATATTTATATTTTAAAAACGGACAATAATTAATTTAATAAACGATTTATTGTTATTAAAATAAACATAACAATAAAAGAAACTAAAATTATAAATATTAGTTAACATTAAAGAAAATAATTAAATTTAACTAAAAAATAGCTTATTTACTATTTTATAATTTATTAAAAATATATTTAAAAAAAGGTTAAAATATTTAAAAAACGTTAAGTTATTATAGAAATTATTACTATAAAAGCTATAAAAATCTTTATTGTTAGCTAATAAGCTAACGTAGCTAGCGGGCCTTAAATATTAGCTATTCGATTTTATTAACTATTAATTTAATGGTATGCTTTTTTTATGTTTAAGTTATAAGCTTAATATTAATATAATAACTTAATTATATATTAATTTAATTATATATTAATTTAATTATAAGCTTTTTTTACGTTTAAGTTATACGCTTAATATTTTTTATATATTAATATATTAATTTAATTATAAGCTTTTTTTATGTTTAAGATTATATGGACAAGATAAAAGGCAACAACAAGGACATTGTTTATTTTTTTCTAAAGGGGGTAAATAACAGGGTTGATAACATGTTACACTTAGCACACTTTTAAAGACAAGGCTTTTACAATATGTGCTATATTATACAAAAAATCTACAGATGAAGAAAAATGAAGAAAAGGAACAAAAACTAGCTGTACAAAATCCACCTAAGCATGTGTGTAGTGTGTATAGGGTGTAGGTGCAGTGGCTAGTACATGGTGCAACCACCGGCTAAGCCACGCATAAACCACCAATCTATAACTTAACGTAGTTAATAACGTTAACTAACAGCCTTTAGCTAATAGCGTTTCTTTAAACACCGTTTATATAAACAACGTTTACAAATAAATAAATAGCTTAGCTAAAAATAAATTAAGACGTTTTTATTAAACTAATGTTCTTTTATTAATATTATTAAAAAATACTTTATTTATACTTAAAAATATATAATAAAACAAACAAACTAAAGTTATTATAAACTTAACTTTAACATTAAAATTTAATAATAAAATATAAATAAAATGTTTAATAAACTTAATTTTTTAATAATATAATAAAAGTATAAAATAATTAAAAATATATATATATATTTATACTTAATATTTTACTTTATTAACACGCTATAAATTAATATTATATAAACTAATTATAAAAATACCTTAATAATTTATTTTTAAAACAAGCAGCTAAAAACCCCCTTAAAAAAAGTATAAAACTTAAAAGCAAAAAAAAGTTTATAGTAAAAAAAATATAAACTTTAAAAATTTACTCCTATAACCTTTAATATTAAATTAATTAAAAAAAATAAAATATTAATAATAAATTATATTTTATAAAAAATCTTAAAAACAATATAACGTTGTTAAAAAAGTTATATAAAATAAACTTTAATTTTATAAAACTACTAATAAAAATATAAATATAGCTAAATATAACATATAATAAAAAATTTATAGCTATATATTTAATACGCGCGGACAAGGAACGTACATATATATAGCTACAAGTAGCTATGTTTAGCCCGTGTATATAGCTAAGCTATATATATATATACACATATATATTATTATTAAATATAAACTATAAACTTAAAAAAAGCTTCCTTTTTATATTTTTTATATATATATAAGTGTTACTTATATTTATAAATACTTATATTAACTAGTGATTTTATTGTTTTATTATATAAATTAAACTAAACTAAACTATTATTAAAATTATTTTTTTATAGCAAATTTATATGTTTATATATTAATTTATATAAACGAATATAAATTAATTTTTTAATTTGTTAAATATAGTTTGTTAAAAACGTTATTATTTTAATATAATAAAAATTTAACAAACATTTTTTATTTTTTTAAAATATTTTTTTTATTATATTTTTTGTTAAGTTTAAAATTTTTTATTAATTAATTATTTATAGCATGTTTATATATTTTAAAACTTAAAATAGTTTATAATAATATAAACTTTTTATTAAGTTAACTAATTATAAATATGTTTAATTAGTTTATTAAAACGTATACTTTAATATAAACTTTTAATAATAAATAAGCTTAATAATATATTTTTATATTTTATTATATAAACGCTATAAATTATTTTATTAGCTTTTTATTTATAAAAGTATAGTTATATTTTTTTTTTAACTTTTTATATTATAAATTATTATATTTTATTTTAAAATAATATTATAAACTAATACAATATTTAATATATTATTAAAAAATAACAAAATAACTTTTATAAAAATATATATAAAATTTTATTTATTATTTAAAGCTTAGTTTTTATTAAAAACTATAATTTTTAAACTTTAAAATATATTTATAAAGATTAAACTTAATTAATATATAGTAAAATAACTAGTTAATAAAACTAATAAATATAATAAAGCTTTAAAAATTATATATAAAAATATAGCTAAATAATTAAAATTTATAAATAAGTT
>MU383343.1:0-11627 GCA_022495125.1 Xylaria acuta | reverse complement strand
AAACTTATTATATTTTTTAAAATAAATATATAATATATATTTAAAATATATTAAAATACGTTAATAAAACGTTTAAAATAAAAACAAAAAAATATATTATAAGTTAATTAACGTAAAATAGTTTTAAAAGCCTTTTAAAATTTAAAAGCGCTATAAAACTTAGCTAAATAAATATAATTATTAAAAAAAGCTACAAACGTTATATTTATTTTATTTTTTAAAAATATAGCTATAAAGTTTACAATAATAATAAAATATTAAAATAAAGCTATAAAGCTTACTAAACGCCTTTTTTTACTGTTTTTAACGGAGTTATAAAATTAATTTTTATTGCTAATTAAATATAATAGTTATTAACGCTTTAAAATAAAATAATAAATTATTATAAATAAAAACGTTATATTAGTTTAAAAACTTTTTTTATAAAAAGTTTTTAAAAACGAATTTTTTTATACAAATTTTTATAAGTTTATAAAAAGCTGTTTTATAAATAATTAAATAAGTTTATTTAAGTTAGCTTTATATTAAAATATTATTTAAAATACTTTTTAAATAGCTTATATAATAATAATTTTAAAGCTTAACAAGCTTTTTAAAGCAAAACTTATTATAATAAACTAAAAGTTTATATTGTTAATTAATATAGTTAAAAAAGCTTTAAAAATATATATATAGCTTATAAAAGCTATAAAATATTTAAGCTTGCTATTAAAAAGTTAAATAAAAAATAAAAGTAATAGTTTATTAAATTAACTATTAAAATAGTTGTTAAAAATACGCGTAAAATATACGCTTAAAATAAAATAACGTTATTATTTTTATTAAATATATTAAAAGCTTTTAATATAGTTAACTATATACGTTTAATATATATATTATATTAAAAAAATTTTTAAATAATATTTTAAATAGTAAACTTTATAAATAATCGTATAATATTTTTATGTTTTAACGAAAAATAAGCTATTTTTATTTAACTATATATAAAAGTTTTTTAAAGTTTTTATTTTTATTTTTTATATTTATATTTTATAAAAAGTTTGCTATAGTTTGCTTAAAAATAGTTATTATAAGCTTTATAAATAATATTAATTTAATTATAGTAGGTTTAAACATTAAAACTAACTATAAATTTTTAAAAAAAACTAAATAAATATATAAAGCTTAAACTAAACGTTATAATATAAAATTTACGCTAAAAATAACTTAATATATTTTTTAACAAAAAAATAAAAGTTATAAATAACGTAAAATTAAAAAATATAATAATTAAACTTAAAAAAACCGTTAAGTTTTTTAAAGTATATTTTAATTATTAAATAATAATAAAAAATATTTTAAAAAGCTATAAAAAAAGCTTATTATTTAATAGTATATAATAATATAGCTAAAAAGTTTAGTTAAAAATATAAACGTAATAAAATTAAAATAAATTTATATAATAATAATAAAAAATACATGAATATATAAAGCTTTAACGTAATATATATATTTTTTTTAAATAATAAGCTTTAAAAGCTTATATAAAAGTTTAAAATATATTAAAAAATATATTTATATAAAATAGTAAAAATTTATAAAGCTATTTTAATAAAATATATAAAAATTAAAATAAATGTTTTTTTTATTAAATTTATATTTTAGTTATAAACCTATAACGTTTAAAAGCTAGCTAATAGCGCGCTTATACGTTAAAATAGTTTATATAACTTAAAAAAATTAAAAGCGTTTATTAAAACGTTTTAACTAACGCTTTATTTATAAAACTTATAAATAAATAAAAAAGCTTTTAAAATAACGTTATAAAATAAATAACTAATAAAATAAAAATATATTAAGTTAATTAAAGCATATAATGTTATAGCTAAAACACGCTTTTAAAAAATAAAGTAATTAAATGTTATAAAAAGTTTTTAAAGTATAAAATATTAATAATTTTTTAAATATATATAACAAAAATCGGCTTAAAAGCTTTTTTATACTAATAAAAATTATATAGCTATTTTATTTTATTATATAAATATATTTTTATTAAAAAATATTTTTTTATATTATTAGCTATTAAATAATAATAATAAAACTTATAAAAAATTAACGTTTATAGCTTTAAAAACTAAAAAAAACTTAAAAGCTACTATAAATATTTTTATAAATATGTTAAAAATAGTTTATTAGCTTTTAAAGTTTAACTAAGTATAAATATATAATTTTATAAAAATAATAAAAAACGCTTTAACGTTTTTTATAAAATAATAATTAATAAATTTATTTAAAAAAAATTTTAATTAATTATATATATATATTATTATTTTTTTTGGTTTTTTTTTAAAAAAATATTTTAAGTTATTAACTTTAAAAACTTAAACTTAAATAATAACTTTAATTATATTTATTATATTTATTATATTTATTATATTTATTATATTTATTATATTTATTATATTTATTATATTTATTATATTTATTATATTTTATAAACGTTTTATTATTTGTTTAAGTTAATGTCCTTTAATTTTTAATAATATTATTTGTTAAAAATAACTAAATTAAATTAAATATATTAACAATAAAATAAAGATAAAAAATAATAATAATATAACTTTTTATGTTAAATTTAATTTATTTTTATTAACATAAAAATTATTTATATAAATAATATAAAAGTAGCTAACATAAATAACTTTTATAATAACGTATATAATAAAAATAACAAAGTAATAACTTTTAAGTATTTATATATATATATATTAAAGTTATTACTTAAGTATACTTATAAATACTATGGTTTACCTCGTAAAAAAAACTTAGTTAAGTACTTTTAACGCGCTAGTTAATAGCTTATTATGTTAAAGGTATTTTATTTTAAAGTATTAAAGGATCCACCTTTAAAGACCTTTTTTACTATGTTTATAAAGCGTTAAAACTTATGCTTAAGTTAATAATCGTAATTACTTAATCCTTATATAATTAAGTGTAAAATTTAACATTTATATAATTAAACAATTATATAATCTAGTATAATTAAAGGTTTAAAATTATATATAAGCTAAAAAATTGTTAGATTTAAAATAATCTTAAAAAAAAATTTATTTATAAACTTTTTTAAACAACCTTTAATATACGCGTTTTAATACGTTAAAGTTAGACTATTTTACCTGATTTGTATAAGGATTAAGTGATTACGATTATTAACCTAAGCATAAGTTTTAACGCCCCTTAAGCGCAGCGAAGGGGTTCTCTAAGGGCTGATCCCCTAGTAGGTACCCGCACCAGAAAACCGACGCAAAGACCAACTCCAGGCTCGGGGGAGCCAACTGCTCGGTCCAATAGCACCCGCTCATTATTATAGTACTGAGGTCAGTACCTCCATGTAGGTCGGTCAATGAGGCTGCTTTCTTTTTTGCCTGCAAGTATTCATAGCGGATGGTCTGTTAGTCTAAGTAGCAACCGACCATTTTCCATCCGTGCGTTTCTATTCCCCTTCCTTACCCCTCGCATATGGAAGAAGGAAGCTACAGGTCTGTTGGCCATCCTCAAGGCGAGCTGCCTGAACCTCGGCGCCTGGGGTGATAGTTGAGGCTGGTACGGGCCGGCCTTTATCAGGCTCCCGAGAACGGACGCCAGCATCTCATGCGCCCAGTATGCCACTGTGTCGAGTGTCTTTCCACAGCTCCGTATAGCTGCCCCCTCCCGGTTTACCCGTTCCGAGGGTCCGTCTTTGACTCGACGCACAACGCGTTATGCCCTGGCAGAAGCTCGTCGTAACAGAGTAATGGGATGGAACTCTCAGGAGAAGAGACAAGGTCAAGCCAGCCCGTCTAACGTAGCTGTTCTGTGCAACTGTTGCTGCTTCTGCCGGTTTTACGTCCCGAAGCAATAACACAAAACGACAAGACTTATCCAACGGCAAATAAGACCACTCGATACACAGCTTCTAGGCTCACCAAAAAGGACATATATCGGTACACGATCGGGGCCTTCGTATGCCGTTACCGAGCCACCGTCAGTGCCACGCCGAGCCTGATGTGCCGTATCCGCGTGAAGTATTGAGGAGTAGCCAGATATCCTCATTCCCTCAGCCATGGGATGACGTGCGAGAACATATAGACCAGCAACGATAGCTAGCAGAACCCTTTATGGCATGCCTATAACATCGAAAGCATGACTGGCTAGGTCTAGGATCACCCCATTAATAACTAGTTCGTCATCTCATCGAAAGGAGGCAACTATTTCAACACATTTCGGTACTCGTACCTGTCTTCATCTATTTGGGGGGTCATGTACATATTCGCATGTGTATGGGTATAAATGGTGTATGTGTATCCAAGCCAACCCAGGGCGGCTTACGCTCCCAGTATGACCCCCCCCCCGGGCCTTATCCTCCAACTGCACTCACGACTACTTATAGGCGTGTTTGTTGCTCCCGATTGTCTTCGTTATCTTCACCGTCGCCGTCTAACCGTATCTCATGACCATCACCTTCATTCACCCAAAAACTAACCACTACTCCAGCAACCGCCATGCCAGCCAAGCCCCAAAAGACTCCCGCAACAAAGCCGTGGTTTAGCCCCAGCCCGTAGAGCCATCCGCCAGTAATAGGTCCAATCGTCCTCGCGAGACTGCTGACGCTTTGCCCCAACCCGTGAACCATGCCCAGAACACTTGGATGTGGCGTGCAGTTATTCACCAGAATGGTTTGTGCAGGCAACGCAAACGTGCGGGCCGAAACTTGCACAAAAAGCACAGCGCCAATGGCGGCCCAGACGGCCAGTCCCGTCTTCTGACTCGGGGGCGCAGTCGAGCTCGGCACAATAGACAAAAACGGCAGGACGAGATAGGTGATAGGGAAGAAGACGAGGAACTAGAGCACTCGGAGTCAGTTATCGCCATGTCGAGTGTGATTTCTGAGGGTTTCGGAAGCTTCTGGACACTACCTCGGCCTAAAAATGAAAGGTTGTGCTCTGATAGTTGCCAAAACAAGAAGAAAATGACTCTGAGAATTACTTACCGTGCGCCACGAACGCAACGTCCCAAGCCGTGCGGACAACCGTGGGTACAGTAATAGCTGCATCAAAATCCCTATTATGCCTAGGAATGCCATTGCAAGCCCCACGGACCGGGGCGGGAGACCAAGGCCGCCCGTAAACCAGAAGGGAAGGCGTGGCACGAAGCCTGGCGGGTCCGGGTCTGCCGGATTATAGACCGGTGTAGAAAGGAAGATAAACCAGAGTGAATTGAATGTGCCAACGTGAAACGCCAGAAAGAAATGTGAAACGAGAGTAAAGGACACGTTACGCGTGAAGATACGCCGGAACGATAGCCGGTTCGTGTACCGGGGGCGGGCGGATGCTTGCTTCGGTGATGCCTCGACCGAGCTGCGCGGGGTGCCAGGGGAGAGATCGAAGTCAGCCGGGGGTGCGCTACTAATATCGCGAGAATGAAGCGGGGTGTAGGCTATAGAGTTTTTATTTCGCCGGAACAATCTCTTCAGTTTATGGCTTAAGATAATGCCCACGTCGCGACTATCACGGAGAGAGTCGTGGGTCTGAAACATGAGCAACAATTCCGTGGGACTGGAGGAGAAAGGGAACCCACCTCTTCGAGCATTAACCAACATAGCAAAAATGCAGTGCCCAGGAACACGGCGCTGATGATATTAGGCGTTGCGTATGGGAACGTTTTGAAGAACTTCACATTTCCAAAAGCACCGGGGAAAGACCCGGCTAGATCAGAGAGAAGGCCGCCAAGGATGGGACCTACAATGACTCCGATATTAAAAGTCATGGGGAGGATCAGAAAAGCCCTAGACTGATATCTGCAGATAAATTAAATACCTGCTGTATCCTTGGCTGACTTAAACTTGGCTTACTTCTTCTCCCGGATGGTCTCACTAATCCTAGGCAGTGTCAGGTGAGCACGAACGTAATGCGCATCGGCGAAAGACACCTACATAGTCCTTAAAACACCGATGTTGCCGTTCGTAACCCCACCGAGGGACCTGAAAAATAGGGCCTGGTAAAAGGTCGTAGAAAACCCAAAACCGAGAGACGATATCACTACGCGACGCTTGTAAATATGATGATACGCCGGTTTATAAGATGAGAATGGCAGACTGACGGGTGCCAAGGAGGCCAATCAAGATGACAGTCTTGCGGCCAGCAAGTTTTGAATCGGCTATGCGGCCCCATAACATAGCAGTAAAGAACTGAGCGGCTGTGAAGCTGGCGTGCAGGATGCCAGCTTGGCCAGAGATGACGGCATCAGGAAGTGTAGGGTCGACTGTAGATAAGTGTTAGTTGTTATCCAGCACTGGCGCTTCCGGGGCATGCAGAGCTTCTGAGTCGATACAGGGGATTTTTGTTGCTGACACGGGCGAGGACGGGGCAGAGACGGCTCTTATGGTACTGACACCAGCGCAGTTGATAAAACATGTAGGCCTGCACAAGCCGTCAGCGACGAGGGCTAACGATAATAAGCATCGCGGGGTTATCAGCTAGGATACATGCCTGCAGCGAAGACTGCGTCAGAGGCTCGCTAAGCCGAGCAAGTGTAATAACAAGCAGCTGATCCTTCTTAGGCAAGTCGCTCCATCCGACCACGTTCCTGGATGGCTGATTCGGCGGCGAAGTATGCTGCCTCGGAGCGATCGGGGTCAGCGCCCGAGTATCGGCGTGTAGGATCCTGGAACAGGGTACGTTATTGTGAGCGGTTCGGCCGCAGTTATCCACGGCGTGGAGATTAGCTTCATGGCCGGCATCGCCGGCGAGGGGCCCCGGGTGATCGAGGCTGCCGCGGCTCAAAGTGTTTTCCTCATCTTGCTCGAGTCTATTATACTTGTATGTAACCATCGACAGTCCCTGGCCAATGCGGGGTAAACTATGCTAGCCCCGGCGCTCATACAACCGGTGTCTCAGGTTTAGATGTCGTTACACAGGTCTGGGTGCTGTGCCTTAGCTCTTGTTGGCGATCTCACTCTGGGAGGTTGAGGTGACAGGGTACAAACAATCAAAGCTGAACTAGCTATCCTTGGTACCATTTGTTGATGTAAACTAGTCCAGGGTTGTTGTTAGAATTAAAGGGTTAAAATAACTAGCTCTATTAAATAAATTACCCACTCACACTAAAATATATATAGCATATAAAAATTCAAACAATATAATAAAATATAACATATAATCAATTAAAACAATTAATTAAAAATCGCTTAAATTTAACAATTAAAAGTTTTATACGCGTAAATATTACTTTTAAGGTTAAAATAAACTAATTAACAAATATAAAAATCTTTTTAGTTAAACTAAAAAACTATATGCTTTAAAATAAAAAGTTTATAGTAAAAACTAACTTTTTAAACGTTTAACAATATTTTTAACTAAAACGTAAATTTTAATAGCTTATATTATTAAAAATAGTTAAATATAAAAAATACTTTAAACGGTTAATATTTAAAACTAAGGTTATAATTTAAGTTTAAGTTTTTTAAGTTTTTTAAGTTATTAACTTAAACTTAGCTTATTTACTAAAACTTAAACTTAATTAAGTTAGTTTAAGTTTAAATTTTTAATGAATAATTAAGTTTAAGTTTGCTTACTAACTAACTTAAGTTAGTTTAAGTTTTTTAAGTTAATAACTTAAAAAACTTAAAAAACTTAAAGGTAAGGGCTAAAAATTAAAAATTAAATAATAAAAATAAAGGGTTAATATAATTAAAATAATAATAATAAAGGGTAATTAAATAGGTTACTTGTTTAGTTTTATTATTTATAGTTTATTTTTTATAAATATTTAAATATTTATAAAATTAAATATTTAATATTTTATTATTATTATTTTAATATTTAAAAAATAATAATTAATTTAATAAAAATAATAAAAATAAACAGGTAACTTATTTAATTACCCTTTATTATTATTATTTTAATTATATTAACCCTTTATTTTTATTATTTAATTTTTAATTTTTAGCCCCTACCTTTAAGTTTTTTAAGTTATTAATTATTCATTAAAAACTTATTGATTTAGTTTAAGTTTACTTATTAACTAACTCATTAAGTTTAAGTTTACCTATTAATTAACTTAAAACTTAATTTTTAAGTTTAAGTTTACTTATTAACTAACTAATAAGTGTAATATAAGTTATGAAGTAAAAACAAAGATGTCGATTTAAAGAAAAGGAACACAAACAAATATTGCCAGACAAGCTAGTAATATCTGTGTGTGTGAGCAATCTATGGGTCAGCTGTTGCCAGGTGCCCGCCCTACAGGGCGGGGTACCACAGGCAACAGCCTCACCAAACGTACAACCCCTTAGGGGTTTTTATCACTAACTCATTGAGTTTTTATTCATTAAATTATTCACTAAATCATAACCCTGATTTAAAACAATAAAAACTTAATTATTACCTATAATTAAGGTTATGATTTAATGAATAATTAAGTTAATGTTAAGACTTAATAAAACAAGCTATATAAAATTAAAAAGTAAGTTAATATTAAAAAATCAATTAAAATATTACTATTTAAGGGCTATTTAACCGTACAAAGTATGTATTTTTACCGCTAGTCCTAATTTAGCTATATGCTATTTAAGATTTTTAAGTTTAAGTTTTTTAAGTTTATGACTTAAAGCTAAAAAGTTAAGCTTTAAGAATTAATTACTACATTAAAAATAACGGTAAAAATATATACCTTATAGGACTAAATAGCCCTTAAATAGTAATATTTTAATAGATTTTTTGTTTTAATATTAACCCACTTTTCGATTTTATACAGCCTATTTTACCAAGTTTTAACACTAACTCAATTATTCACTAAATCATAACCTTAAGCTTAACGTAACAAGGTTTATTTGTAAATAACGTAGCAAATAACGTTAGCTAACAGCTTTTAGCTAATAACGTCTTTAAACACTATTAATATAAACAATGTTTATAAATAAACTAGCTTAGCTAAATTAATTAATTAAAACGTTGTTATTAAACTAGTATTTTTTTTTTTTAGTAGCTAGCGATTTTAATTACCGGCTTTTATTTTTAATTTAAAACTTTTAGCTTATTAGCAAAAAATTAATTTATAGATCGAATTTATGTTTTTTAAAGCTAAGATTTAATTTATTTGTTTAGTTTTAAAACCTAGCAAATTTAACAAACTAAGCTAAACTTAACATTAAAACTAATAAAGGAACACTAGTTTAATAAAAACGTCTTAATTGATTTATTTAGCTAAGCTTGTCTATTTATAGACATTGTTTATGTAAACGGTATTTAAAGAGACGTTATTAACTAAAGGCTGTTAGCTAACGTCATAATTACGTCAACGTTATAATTATGTTATTAACCCTATTATCTGCCCCCTTCGGAAAAAAAATAATAAATAACGTCCTTATTTTTGCCTTTTATTTCGTCCGGATAATTTTAAATATAAAAAAAGCTTATAATTAAATTAGTATATAATTAAATTAATATACAATTAAGTTAATATATTAGTATTAACGATTTAAATATAAAAAAAGCATAGTATACGATTAAGTTAATATATTAATATTAACGACTTAAATATATAAAAAGTATACAATTAAATAATAAGATTAAATTTATTTAAAAAAAGTATTAATATAAAGATTATATTAACGTAAAAAATATTAATATTATATTTAAAGTTTGCTAGCTACGTTAGCTTATTAGCTAATAATAAAGATTTTTATAGCTTTATAATATTTTTATAATAATTTAACGTTTTTTAAATATTTTAATTTTTTAAGCGTATTTTTAACGAATTATAAAATAGCAAGTAAGCTATTTTTTAATTAAATTTTTTTTTTTTAATATTAACTAATATTTATAATTTTAGTTTTTTTTGTTGCTACGTTTATTTTAATAAAAATAAATTGTTTATTAAATTAATTATTGTTTACTTTTATAATATAAATATAAAACTAGATTTTATTTTTGTTGTTTATAGTACTTTTAATAGTTTATATTTTATTAAAGTTATAAAATATTTTTTAAAAGCGTTTTTAATCCTTGCTATTATTGCTGCTTAAAAATTAGCTTTAATATTTTCGGTAAAGCAAATTAAACTTATTGCTTTATTAATTTTTATTATAATATATTTTACTATTGTTTTTTTTTAAATTTAAAAAAGTTTTTAATTTATATACTAATAATATCGACTTGTTTTTATAACTAATTAATTATATTTAAACTTTATATATTATATTTATTAATTTTATTAACTAATAAGTTAAATATATTTTTAGTTATACTGTTAATATTAGTAATGTTTTTTTATAAAGTTTTTTAAGTTATATATAATATAATGTTTATATTAACTATATTTTTAGCTATTAATGTTTTATTTTATAAAAGCTAAAAATTTAAGTTAATAATATTTTTATTATTAATATATTTAAATATATAATATTATATATTTATAATTAAAGCTATCGGTAGTAAATTTAGTTTTAGTATATTTTTTTTTAATAGTTATTTAGCTATATAGCAACAATATTAAGTTTTTAATATATAATAAAGTTTTTATTTTATTTTTAAAACAAAATATTATATATTAAATTATATTTATGTTATATTTATAATTTTTTTTTTAAAAACGTTAAAAGCGTTATTAAATACGTTGTTTTTTTTATATTTTATAAAATTAGCTATTTTAATTATATTATTTGCTGCTGTTAATATTGCTGTTTTTAGCGCTATTGAAGTTAATATATTATAATAGTAGTTTAGCTAATATTTAAAAATTTTAGCAATATTATTTAGTAGTACTAAAAAAATAAAACCTATACGCGTTAATAAATATTCGATTATATTTAAAAAAGTTTTAAAGCTATATTTTATACTTTTAAATAATCGTAAAGCTTTTATTGCTTTTTTACAAAGTAGGTTTAATTTAGTAGTTAATAGCTTATAGTTATTATTTTTTTAAATTTATACAATTGTTTCGAGCTATTTTTTTATAGTTATATATAGCTATTTTTTAAACAGTTAATAGTTAGGAACAATTATTGCTAAATAAGCTATAATTTTTTTAATCGATTTTTTTTTTAAAAAGTATTTTTAAATAATATTAATGTTTAATATACTTTAGGTATAAAGCTTACGTTTGTTAAAATAAAATTAAATCGGTTCGTAATTTGGTTTTATTAGTAGTTTTTATTTTATTTTTTAAGCTAAATAGCTTTTAATTAAAGTTATTTTTAATAGCGTTTTTAATTTTTTTTATATATTATTTTTAATTTTGCCCTAAAATCGAACATTCGTTTAAAAACTTTAAATAAAATTAAAATATTAATTTAATTTTCGTTTAAGTAGTTATATATTTTTTATACTTTGTTTTGCTTTAAAGTTTTTAATATTGTTAAACAAATTAAAAACGTTAAAATAATTATATATATTAAAAAATTAAAAGTATTAAAAAATTAAAAGTATTAGAAAATTAAAGGTATTAAAAAATTAAAGGTGTTAAAAAATTAAAGGTATTAAAAAATTAAAAATATTAAAAGGCTAGGTTTAATTATTTTAGTTTAATTAAAAAAAAGGCTTTAAAATAAGTATAAAAATTATATTAAATGCGTTAATTATAAGGTATATATAGAAAAATTTTTAATAA
The DNA here is from genome assembly GCA_022495125.1 of Xylaria acuta. Taxonomy (NCBI): domain Eukaryota; kingdom Fungi; phylum Ascomycota; class Sordariomycetes; order Xylariales; family Xylariaceae; genus Xylaria; species Xylaria acuta. The sequence continues at coordinate 2 of MU383343.1, read as the reverse complement.
AT
>MU383341.1:0-11756 GCA_022495125.1 Xylaria acuta | reverse complement strand
AATAAGCTATTAGTTTATTAATATATATTATATTTAGCTATTTTAAAAAAATAAAGTTATTATTATTAAAAATATAATATTTAATAAAAATAAAATTTTTAATAATAATATAAATAAATTTTAAAACGATTTTTTTATTATAACGTTAAAAGTTTATAAAAAAGTTATAAATAAAATTATTTTTTAATATATTAATAAACTAAATAAAAATATAGCTAATAAAAAAAAAAAATAAACTTGTTAATTTACTATTTATAAACGTTATAAAAAAAATAAAAAAAATAAAATAAAAAAATAATATAAATAAAAATAAATATATAGCTAATAGCTTAAATAATTTTTTAAAAAAAACTTACTTTTATATTATTTTTAAATTTAAACTTAGTTTATTTATTTTATTAAAATTGTTAATAGCTATATTATTTAGTTTAATAATTATATAATTTAGCTTAGTAAACTTTAATTTAACTAAAAATTTTATTAAAAATATTTATAAAGCTTATGTTAAGTTATTATTAGTAAATTTTTCGAATAATAGCTAAATAGCTTGCTTTAATATAGTTAAATTATATAAAATTATAATAGTTAGCAAAAAAATAGTTATTAAAGCTAAAAAAGCTAAGCTATTAAAAAGTTTTATAAAAATTTATAATATTTAATTTTAGCTATTAAATATTAATAATAAATTTACTGCTAAAAAAAAAAAAGCTTTTATAAAAACTTATTAACTGTTATATAACCTATTATTAATATAAAAAATAGTTAAAAGCTTTATAGCTAACAAAAAAAAAAAAACTTTTAAAAAAACTTAATAGCTATTAAGTATTTTATTTTAGCTAGCAAATATTAATAAAAATACTATTAAAAAAGCTTTTTATAATATTATATTATATAAATTAAATAGTAGTAATAGTATTAAAAATAAAAAAAAAGCTTTTAAATAAATTAATAACTTTTTAAAAGCTTGCTTATATGCTTTTTTAACGTAAAAGGGTAAAATATATAAATAAAATTTATTTTTACTATTAAAATAATATAAAAAGCTTGTTATATATTTATTAAATTAAATAAATATATTTATAAAACTATAAAAAAATAAAAATTTTAAAAAAAATATTTAAAAGCTTTTTATAAAAAAGTCTTACTTTAAACTATATATAAATATATATATATAAGTTTAATAAATATAATTATTATATTAAATATAAAGTTTGTTTAATAATATAAAAAAATTAACAATTTAACTATAAAAAAAAATATTTATATAAGTATATTAGCAAAATTTTTTTTAAAACTTTAATAGCTATTACTATTAAATTTAACTTAAAGTTTAAATAATATAATATTATAAACGTTTTTATTAACGTTAAATTAATTAAAAAAAATATATATATATATTTTTAAGCTATTAAAAGTTTAATATAGCAATAAAATTACTATAAGCTTTATATAGTTTACGAAATTTTTTTTTATTTTAATAAAAAAAGCTTATTAAATTACTATATAAAATAAATTTTAAGTTAATATTATATAAACTTTATTATTTTTTAAAAAATAATATGTTTTTTTTTATATATATTAATAATATAATAGTAATATATAAAAAATAAAACTAAAAAACTGTTAATAAATTAATTGCGGCTTTAAAAAGCTGCTATAATTTAACTAATAATAATAATTTATAATAGTTTTTAAAAATAAAAATAATTAAAAATTAAAAAAAAAAGCTATTATAGCTTTTATAAGCTTTATATATTAAAAAAATTGTTAAACTTAAAAATATTACTAATATTATGTACATAAATATATTAATAAAAGCTAGAAAGTTTTTTTTTTATAAAAAAATTATTTCGTTAAAAAATATAAAACATTATTAAGAAAAAATAAAATTAATTTTATATATAACAATAATTATATAGCTTAATATAACGTTTAAAACTTTTTAATTAGCTTAATTTAACTATAATTTTTTATTTAAATATTATAAAATAGCTAATAAGCTTTTATTTTATTTATTGTTTATGGTAAGCTTTACTAAGGGTAGTGAGGCAATATTAAGTTTAAATAGTGTGATATAAATTAAAAGGAGGATTGTAGCAAGCGGTGCTACAAGCACTAGCCTTAGCCTTAATCCTGTGGGTTTTATTTAATCTACAAACTAAGCCACCATAGCTATAAAGTGGCTGTGCTATAGGTAAACCCCTCCTTTAAAGGGCTTTTTTTTAGCTTAGTGTATTAGTTTATTTAATATTATATATTATAATTTAATAATAAAAACAATTTTATAATAGTTAATAATATTTTATTTATAAATAATACGTTAAATAAAAAAAACTTTTAAGCTTATATTATAAAGCTTTTTAAAAAAATTATAAGCTAAAAAACTAATAAATAAAATACTGTTATTATTTTAACTATTAAAATAAAATTTTTTATTTTAATATAAGCTATGAAAAAAACTATATTTATTAATAAACTAATTTATAAACTAAATATAAAGCTAAATATATAATAATTAATAAATAATAAAGTTTATTTCGAAAAAAATAATAGTTTTATATATTAAACTTTGCTATATAAATATTTATAACTATTAATTATATTAAAAAGTTATTAATAAAATATTTATAATAAAATATATATTTATTAATAAAATAATTGTTAATAAATTTATTAAAGCTTTATTATTATAAAAATAAGCTAAATTTTTTATTTAATTAAAGTTTTATAAGCTTTTTATTAAAATTAAAGCTAAAATAAACTAGTTATTTATATAAAATAAGCTTAAAAACTAGCTTATTAAAAAAAAATTTAAAAAATAAACAAGTTAATATTAATAGTATATATAACTTTTACGTTTATAAAGTTTATAATAATAAATTATAAGTATTTAATATTTAAATAAAAAAATCGAAAAACTATTATTTAAAGCTTAAAAAACTAACAAATTTTTAAAATAAAAAAAAATAAAACTTAAAAAGCGATTTTATTACTTATATAGCTAAAGCTTATATAAAACCAGCTTATTTTTTTTTTTTTTTTTTTTTTTTTTTTTTTTTTTTACTTTAAAAAGTTCTAATAACGTATATATTATAGTACGTAAAATAGTAATATAAGCAATAAAAGCGTAAACAACTAAAATATTATATAAAATATAAAAAGTTTAGTAAGCATTAGTTAAACTAGTATTTTATTAATATATTATTATTTAAAAAAAAAAAGCTTTTTATAGTTTTTAATAAAAATATTTATAAATATATTAAACGTAATAAAAACTATTACTAACTATTTTTTTATAAACGTTATATAAATAGCTTTAAAAAGCGTTATATATATACTATAAATAAAAAATCTTATAGGTTGCTTTAGATTTTATTACTTATTTAAAATAATATTTCTAGTAAAAAGTTATTGTTTATATATGTTTATAAAAGCTATAAAATAAAATAACAATAATAAAAGCTATAACAATAAAAGCAAAAGCTATATTAAACCTATTAAATATATATTTTAACAGCATTAAAAAAAAACTAGTATAACTTAAATTATGTTTTTAAATAAATATACGTAAATAATAAACGTATTAAACGTTAAGCTAAATATATTAAAAAAAGCAGTTATAATAGTAACAGCTTAAAAAACCTATTGTTTAAACATAGTAAAAATAATAATATTAATAAAAAATCTTATATTAAGCTTAACTTTAATAAGCCGGCTAATAAACCGCTAACAATAATAAAATAAATTAAAAAATAGTAGTAAATATAATAAAATATTATTATTTTTTAATAATAATAATAACAACAAACTATAAAACTAGTTAGTACTAATTAACAAACGCGCGTATATAAAAATAATATTTATAAAAAAAGGCCTATAATAATAATTTTACTATTTAAGTTAGTAAGCTAATTATATATAGCTAACTAAAATATAATATTATAAAATATTACGTTATATTATTATATAATAAATAATTTACTAATAAAGTTTAATATTTTAATTAATACTATTTATAAGTTAGTAAAAAAGTTTAATATATACGCGTAAAACGCGCAAACAATTTTAAAAATTTATAAAATCAAAACTATTATTGCTAAAAAAAAAAAAATTAAAAAATAAAATAACTCTTTAAAAAAAACTATTAAAATTTATTATATATATTTACTATATTTACTTATATTTATTTAATTATATAATAATTTATAAGCTTTATAACTTATATAAATAGTTTTTATATAAACGTTTTTTAACTATAATAATATTTATTATATATTATATAATATTATTATACTTTAATAGTATTATATACTATAATATAATAATATAAAAAAAGTTATTAAAGTATTTTTTTTTAAAAAATATATTAGATTTAATAATATATTACGCGCTTTTTTTACACAATTAAAAAAATCGTTTAATTAATTATATAAGCTAAATAATATAATATAATAGCTAAAATAAATAGCTTATAAGCTTTATATAAAACTCTTTATATAATAAAAGCTTTATAAAAACATAGTAACATAAATAATATATAAAGCAAAGACACGCTTTATTATATATTATAAATTTAACAACAAGCGTAATATATTATAATGGCTATATATAAATGTACGTTTATTGCTTAGTTTTAGTTAATTAATAGCGGCCGTTTATAGCTTACTTATATATTGTACAAAAAGCATGGCTTTATTAAAACATGTCCAACAAATCGATTTTTTAAAGAAATTTTAGTTTTGTTAAATTTATAATGTATAATAAAGCGTTTCCCTTTTATATGTATTGTTTACGCTACTATGTTTTTATAAAGCTTTTATTATATAAAAAGTTTTATATAAAGCTTATAAGCTATTTACTTTAACTACTATATTACGTTATTTAGCTTATATAATTAATTAAGCGATCTTTTTAATAGTATAAAACAAGCGTATAGTATGCTATTAAATTTAATATACCCTTTTAAAAAAAATACTTTAATAACTTTTTTTATATTATTATACTATAATATATAACAATATTAAAGTATAATAAAGTTATATAATATATAATAAATATTGTTATAGTTAAAAAACGTTTAAATAAAAGCTGTTTATATAAGTTATAAAGCTTATAAATTATTATATAACTAAATAAATATAAATAAATATAGTAAATATATATAATAAATTTTAATAGTTTTTTTTAAAAAGCTTTTTTTTTTTTTTTAATAATAATAGTTTTAATTTTATAAATTTTAAAATTGTTTATATACTTTATATATATATATATTAAGCTTTTTTGCTAACTTATAAATAGTTTTAATTAAAATATTAAACTTTATTAATAAATTATTTATTATATAACAGTATAATATAATATTTTATAGTATTATGTTTTAGTTAACTATATATAATTAGCTTGTTAATTTAAATAATAAAACTATTATTATAAGCTTTTTTTTATAAATATTATTAAAAAATAATAATATTTTATTACGTTTACTATTATTTCCCGATTTATTTTTTTGTTACTAGCAGCCCGTGAGCTAGTTTATTAAAGTTAAGCTTAATATAAAACTGTTTATTAATATTATTACTTTTGCTTGCACGCTTGTTATGCTTAAATAATAAACTTTTTAAGCTATTATTACTATAATTACTTTTTTTAATATATTTAGTTTAACGTTTAATACGTTTATTATTTATATACGTTTATTAAAAAATATAATTTAAATTATATTAGGTTTTTTTTAATATTGTTAAAACGTACGTTTAATAAGTTTAATATAGCTTTTATAAACGTATATAAACAATAATTTTTTGTTAAAAGCGCCGCTTTAAACAAATAATAAGCTTTAAAACAACTTATAAAACTTTTTATTTATAGTATATATATAACGCTTTTTAAAACTGCTTATATAACGTTTATTAAAAAATAGCTAGCAATAGTTTTTTTTGTTTTTAATATATTTATAAACATTTTTATTAAAAACCATAAAAAGTTTTTTATTATTAATTAATAATATATTAATAAAACATTAGTTTAATTAATGTTTATTAACCTTTTTACGCTTTATATAATATTTTAGTTATTTATGCCTTTATTGTTTATATTGTTGCTTTATATATTATATTATATACGTTATTAAAGCTTTTTAAAACCTTAAAAAAAATAAGCTAGTTTTATATAAGCTTTAGCTATATAAATAACAAAATTATTTTTTAAGCTTTTTTTTTTAAATTTATTAGTTTTTTAAGCTTTAAATAATAGTTTTTTAATTTTTTTATTTAAGTATTAAATATTTATAATTTATTTTTATAAGCTTTATAAATATAAAAAATATATATATTATTAATATTAACTTATTTACTTTTTAAATTTTTTTTAATAAACTAGTTTTAAGCTTATTTTATATAAATAATTAACTTATTTTAGCTTTAATTAAATAAAAAATTTAGTTTATTTTTATAATAATAAAGCTTTAATAAGTTTATTAACAATTATTTTCTTAATAAATATATATGTTATTATAAATATTTTATTAATAACTTTTTAATGTAGTTAATAGTTATAAATATTTATATAACAAAGTTTAATATATAAAACTATTATTTTTTTAAAAACAAGCTTTATTATTTATTAATTATTATATTAAAGCTTTATATATTATATATTTAGCTTTATATTTAGTTTATAAATTAGCTTATTAATAAATATAACTTTTTTAATAGCTTATATTAAAATAAAAAGTTTTATTTTTATTATAAAAATAACAATAATATTTTATTTATTAGTTTTTTAACTTATAATTTTTTTAAAAGATTTTATAATATAAACTTAAAAGCTTTGTTTATTTAATATATTATTTATAAATAAAATATTATTAACTATAATAAAGTTATTTTTATTATTAAATTATAATATATAATATTAAATAAACAATTAATAAAATAAAAACTTATTAGCTATTTTATAATATTTAAATAAAAAAGTATTATTAAATTAAATTAATTAAAAAGCTTTAAATATTATATTAAACTATATAATTATTATTATATATAAAATTAATTTTATTTTTTATTAATAACGTTTTATATTTTTTAATAAAAAAAAAACTTTTTAGCTTTTATTAATATATTTATATACGTAGTATTAATAATATTTATAAGTTTAACGATGTTTTTAATATATAAAGCTTATAAAAGCTATAATAGCTTTTTTTTTTAATTATTTTTTTTTTAAAAACTATTATAAATTATAATTATTAATTAAATTATAATAACTTTTTAAAGCTATAATTAATATATTAATAGTTTTTTAGCTTAATTTTTTATATATTATTATTATATTATTAATATATATATAAAAAAGTATGTTATTTTTTAAAAAATAATAAAGTTTATATAATATTAATTTAAAGTTTATTGTATATAATAACTTAATAAGCTTTTTTTGTTAAAATAAAAAAAACTTTTATAAACTATATAAAGCTTATAATAGTTTTATTACTATATTAAACTTTTAATAACTTAAAAATATACATATATATAATATATTTTATAAACATTTTAACTACTTAAACATTTTAACTACTTTTTAATACCTTTATATAAACAATTTTTAATTAAATCTTTTTTTTTTATTAATAATAACACTTACTTTTAACGAATTTAACATATAGCTTATATTATAAGCTATTATATATAACCTTAATATAAGCTTTAAATACGTTTTTAAAAACTTTAACGTTTTTTATATAATATTTATTAGCTAACTATATAGTAATATAACAAAGCATAAATTATTTATTGTTATTTAAAAACTTACTGATTATAAAAAATAATTAATCGTATCATATATTATTAACTTAGTTTTATAATTATTATTTTTTAATATAATAATTTTAACAATATAGCTAATTAACTATTAAAACTATATAATAAACAACCCGTTAAAAAAAACTAAATTTTAAACTTTATATAATAAACCTTTACGTTTATAATATGTTTTAATTAATAAATTAATTACTACTAAATTATAAACGAAAATTTAATTAAATATTACGCGTAGTTTATTTTTATATAAAAAATATTAGCTAAATATAAAGTATAAAAAAATATATATATATAACTTTAATAAAACTAAGTTTTTAATAAATAAAATTATAGCTAACCTTATAATAACTATATTTAAAAAGGCTAAAAAACTAAAATTTATATAGTTAAATAACTAAAAATAATTTATAATTATTTAAGCTATTTTATTATATAGTTATACTATTTTATTATATATTATTTTAGCAAAATAAAATTATTTATTACTTTAATATAAAAATATAAAATTATTAAACAACTAAAAAGTTAAAACTATAAACAATAGTTAAATAATAAATAAATAAAGTTTAAATTAAATTAAATATTTTAATAAATATATAAAAAATTATATAAAAAATATATATTATTTATTAATTTTTTATAAATATAAAAGCTATTATTTAACTAAATTTAAAATATATATTAAAGCTTATAATATTATTACGCTTTATATATTTTTTTATTTTTTTTATAAACTTTAACCTTTTAATATTAATTATTTTAGTGCGTTAAAACAAGCGTACAAAAAAAAAATCGAAAAATTAATGCAAGCGTATATTTTATACGTTAGCAAAAAAAAATTTTTACTCGCGTTTTTTTATATATATAACGTATTAATAACCGAACAAAATATACGTAAAGTTATGGATTGGTGGTCTAGTACGTGGCATAGCTGGTGGCTATACCATGCATTAGCCACTATACTTACACCCCACTATAGCCCCACTAGGGCAGCCTTACCCCACACATACTACATACATGCTTAGGTGGATTTTATACAGCTAGTTTTTTCCTTTTCTTCTTTTTTTTTTATTTGTAGATTTTTCGTATAATATAGCACATATTATAAAAGCCTTGTCTTTAAAAATATACTAGGTATAACATATAAAAGTTTTTAAAAAATAAAACTAGTTTTATATACCTTAAAATATATTATTTTATAACTAAATTATTATTTAAAAACTTTTATAGTTAAAAATCTAACTTTATAACTAAACTATTAACCATTAATTATTTTTTAAAACTTTTAATAAATTAAATCATAAACTAAATATATTTAAAAAAAAATCGTATAAAAAATAAAAAGTTTGCTAGGTTTAATTATTAAAAATATTAAACAATTAACGCGTAATATAGCGATTATTTTCTATTATATTACATGATTAAAAAAAAAGTTATATAACTTTAAAAAACAAATAATAAGCTTAACAAATATTATTATATAAAAAAAACTTAAATATAAAATAAAAAATTATTTACTATTAAAAAAACTAAAAGGTTATAAGCTAAAATAAATGCTAAAACATAATAAAAAGCTAATAATTATTAAAGTAGTTATTATATAAAAAAGTAAAAAATATACGCTTAACGTTATAAGCTTTATAATAAGCTTAGCTATAATGTTTATATATATTAAAATATTATAAAAACGTTTAACAATTTAAATGTTAAGTAGTTTTAATTAATCCTATATATTATTATTAAGTTATTTTAATTATTTATATAAAGGTATTAAAAAGTGGTTAAAATATTTAAGTGGTTAAAAGGTTTATAAAATATATTATATATTTAGTTAATTTAATATTAATAAAAGCGTTTATAACGTTATATTATTTAAACTTTAAGTTAAATTTAATAATAATAACTATTAAATTTTTAAAAAATTTTCTTGTTAATATATTTATATAAATATTTTTTTTATAATTAAGCTATTAATTTTTTTATATTATTAAACAAGCTTTATATTTAATATAATAACTATATTTATTAAACTTATATATATATATTTATATATAATTTAAAGTAAAATTTTTTTATAAAAAGCTTTTAAATATTTTTAATGCATTAAGCTAAAGAAAAGGTCCACCTATAGCACAGCTATTTTGTGGCTATAATGGCTTAGTTTATAGATTAAATAAAACCTATAAAATTAAGGCTAAGGTTAATGTTTATAGCACCGCTTGCTATAATCCTCCTTTTAATTTACGTTATATTATTAAGACTTAATATTGTTTTACTACCTTTAATAAAGCTTACTAAATTTTTTTTAAGTTTTTATTTTTTTATAAATTTAAAAATATATTTATTTAGTTTAATAAAAATAATTTTTTAATAAATATATAGTAAGCTTTTTATATTATTTTAATAATAAAAATAATTTTTATTTATACATTTTGTTTTTTACGTTAAAAAAGTATATAAACAAGCTTTTAAAAAATTATTAATTTATTTAAAAGTTTTTCTTTTATTTTTAACACTATTATTATTATTTAATTTATATAATATAATATTATAACAAGTTTTTTTAATAATATTTTTATTAATATTTATTAACTAAAATAAAATATTTAATAACTATTAAGCTTTTTTAAAGGTTTTTTTTTTATTAGCTATAAAACTTTTAACTACTTTTTATATTAATAATAAAATATATAACAGTTAATAAACTTTTATAAAAGCTTTTCCTTTTTTAACAATAAATTTATTATTAATATTTAATAGCTAAAATTAAATATTATAAATTTTTATAAAGTTTTTTAATAATTTAACCTTTTTACCTTTAATAGTTATTTTTTTATTAATTATTATAATTTTATATAATTTAGCTATATTAAAATAAGCTATTTAGCTATTATTTAAAAAATTTATTAATAATAATTTAAAGTAAACTTTATAAACATTTTTAATAAAATTTTTAATTAAATTAAAATTTATTAAGTTAAACTATATAATTATTAAATTAAATAATATAAAAATAAGTTTTTTTTTTAAAAATTATTTAAACTATTAGCTATATATTTATTTTTGTTTATATTAAATTTTTTATTTGTTTTATAACGTTTATAAATAATAAATTAATAAGTTTATTATTTTTTTATTTATTAGCTATATTTTTATTTAGTTTATTAATATATTAAAAAATAATTTTATTTATAACTTTTATATAAACTTTTAACGTTATAATAAAAAAATTGTTTTAAAACTTGTTTATATTATTATTAAAAAATTTATTTTTATTAAATATTAAATTTTTAATAATAATAACTTTTTTTAAAAAAAAAACTAAATATAATATATATTAATAAACTAATAGTTTATTAAATAATTTATTTAAACCTTTAAATTAAACTTTTAATATTTTTTATTTATTTAATAATAATAGTTATAATAAAAGCTAAGTATTTAAAAGTTATTAAATATTTTAAATATAAAGGTTTATTTAATAAAATTAATTTTTATAGTTTATTAAAATATATATATAACTTTTTATAAAAAGTTTGCTAACAGTTAATTTAATAAAATATATAGTTATATAAATATATTATTATTTTTGCGATTTTTAGCTATAAAAAAATAAAAAGCTTATATACGTTTTAATAATATTGTTTATTTATTTAATAGCTTTATTTAAATTTTAAATATATAATAATAAAACTTTAAAATATAATTTATAACTTTATTTAATAACTATAGCTAATTAAATAGGTTTTTTATTATTATTAACAAGCTTATTATTATATTTAATTATTTTAATAATAACATTATAATATAAATAAAAATAATAAATATAATTTTTAAAAGCTATTTAAATTATACTAATATATTTATTATTTAAATAATAGTTTTAAATATAGCTTAAATAATAATTAGTTATTAGTATAACTTTTTATAAGCGTTTAT
>MU383340.1:0-11770 GCA_022495125.1 Xylaria acuta | reverse complement strand
TATTTTATTTAAATAGTTAATAATAGCTTTAAATAAACGGAAAAAGTTATTATTAATAAGTATTTTTAGCTATAGTTTTTTGTTTATTATTTATTCATTTTTTTATATTTAATAATTTTAAGTTTTTTATACTTGTTTACTTTTTATATATAAAACTTAAATTTAGCTTATTTTATTATTTTAACGTATATATTTTTAACTATAAAAACTTGCTTATTTTTACTTTTTACTATATACTTTATTATTTTTAAATATTTATAGTTAATTATAGTGTTGCTTATATTTAAATCGGCGTATATTTTAATATTTAGTCCTATAAATATAACGTAAACTTTAAAACGAAAATATATATAGCTAAAATATAAAGCTTTATTATATTTATTAGTACTAAATATTTTAATAATAAAAACTTTTATTTTATTTTTATATAATATTATTTTATTAAGTATAAATATTTAAAGTTTTTTTATTTTGTTTGCTTTACCTACTTTATATAATTTAACATGTTTAAAAAGCTTGTTATATAAAAATAATATTTAAAAACAATATTTATAAATATATCGTTTAAAAGCTAAAAGCAAAAAAATATTTATATATATTATACGTTTTAATTTAATATATAATATATATTTACGTATATATAAGCTAAAATTATTAGCTAATTTATACGTTTTATAATATTTATAGTAAATAAGTTTTAAACTAAAAATATAATAAAATATATTTTTGCTATAATAACTTTTATTGTTTTTATATTATAAGTTATATTTTTTATTAAATTGTTCGCTATTTATAAAATAAACGTTTTAGTATTAATTGTTGTAACGGTTGTTTTAATATTTGTTACGGCTACAATTATATTTTTAATCGCAACTATAATTATGTTTTCGGTTATAGCTTCGGTTACGTTTTTTATTTTGCGCGCGGTTATAAGTTCGATTATAATTACAATTATAGTCGCGATTTTTTTTGCCATTATAACTGCTTTTTTAATTATAGTTGTTTTTAAAGCGTTTATTATAATTATTATTTATATAACAGTATTAATTATTTTAGTAGTAGTTTTTACTATATCGATAGAATTTATTTTTTAAACTTTAGTAGCTACTATTAAATCGGCGTACTTGTTAACAATTTAAATAATTTTTTTGTTAAAAAAGATTATAAAAATTGTATAATATTTTTTTAAAGTATTTTTTTTTAATTTAACGTTTAAATAATATTATTTAGCTTTTTGTTTAAGTTTATACTACGTTTTTTTAATTTTTTATATATATTAATCTAAGCTTTTTTTATTTTTTAAAGCTTTAATTTTATTTAAAATCTTTTCGTTCTTTTAATTTCGAATATTTTTTATAACGCTTGCTTAATTAAAATTATTACGTTTTAATATTTTGTTTATATATATATATTTTAGTTTACGTTAAATATATTATATAATAATATATCGATTTTTAATAATATTATAAAAAGTTAAACGTTTTTTAAAAAAAAAATTTTATAGCTTAGCTAAAATATATTTTAAACTACTTTTTTAATTTAATAAATATTTCGTTTAGTTTTATTTTACGCTAAATATAACAATTATTAAAATTAACTTTATTATTTTATTATAGTAAAATAAAACCGGTTATAAAATAATTAAATAAACTTAACATTTATTTTATATTAAATATTTTTATACTTTTATGTTTAAATATTGCTTAAATATATAATATAAACATATATATATCCGTATAAATAATATTTTTTTTATTTATAACTATTTTACGATCTTTTAAGTTATTTTATTTAAGGTTAAAAACTCCGATATTTTTACGTTTAATTTTATAAATATTTTTTTTAATAAATAAAAAAAGCAAAATAGCTTTTTATAGCTAGCTATAATTATTGTTGTTATAACGTTAGTTATTATTATTTTCGTTATTGCTTAAGTTATTATCGGTAAAAAAATTGCTTTTAATAATATTATACTTTTTATATTATTAAAGTTTGTTTTTACAGCTTAAAAAAAAAACATATTAGTTAAAAAATATAAAAATTTTAATAAACTTTTTTTAGTTTAATTAAATATTATTTTTTTATAAGCTTTTTAGTTAAAAGTAAAGTTTAGCTTAATATTATTTAAAATATAATATTATTATTTTTAATATTTTATAAAAACTATTAAATTTATATTTATTTATTAAATAAAATTAAGGTATAAGCTTATAGCTTATATATTTGTTTTTAATATAAATATTAACGAATTTAGTTTATTTATTTTTATATTAGTTATTTATTAATTGTTTAATAAAAAGTTAATAGTTTGCTAGTTTAGTCCAATTTTAAAATTTTTAAAATTTTAAAATAAATTTACGCTTAATATTTTCAATATAGCGTGCTTTTTTAAAAAAGCACGTTTGTTTTTTAATAATAAATTTATTATATTATTTAGCAAATATTTTAGTACGTATTAAAATAGTAATCAATAAAATATTTATAAACTATACTATAAATAATAAAATAAACTATAAACAAACTAATAAAAAATATAATATATTTTATATTAAGCTTAAAATATTAAAATATTGTTTTTATTTTTTATATTTTATAAAAAAAATAAAATTATAAATTGCTTTTTATTTTAAATTTAAAATATTAAAACGTTATTTTTACTTTTTATATTTTATAATATTTTATAGCGTACTAAAACGTTAGCTATAATAAAAATAATTTATAACGTTTATAAACAAAATACGAAAATATTTTACTAAACTTACTTTTAACGTATTAAAACGTTAGATTATTAATAAATTTTTATAAAGTATATAAAAAATTAATACTAAAAATAATACTTAGTAATAATATTTGCTTTAATAAATATAATATTTTAAGTTATAGCTTAATTAAATATAAGCTGCTAGCGTAAAGTATACGTACAATTGCCGCTATAAAAATTAATATTTTTCAACCTTGAAAAATTAAAAAAAACTATAGTTTTTAATATAGTTTAATATTTATAATAAAACTATATAATAAAATACTATTTTAAAAAAAACAGTTTAAATAATAAAATAAAGCTTAATTAAAAAAAAAAATTTTATTTCGTAAACAAATTTACGAAGTAAATATATTTATAAACATACTTTATATGTTAAGTAGCTACTAACTAATAGTTGTTGCTAAGTAGCAGCCTTGTAGGGCTGCCCTTAATAGCAACGCCTTTATTTATAGCGTAAACCCCCTAGGGGTCTATATTAGCTAGCTATATATAATATAAAATAAAGTTACGAAAAAATCCGCTTTCGCTAAAATATTGTTTAAAAACTTATAAATT
The DNA here is from genome assembly GCA_022495125.1 of Xylaria acuta. Taxonomy (NCBI): domain Eukaryota; kingdom Fungi; phylum Ascomycota; class Sordariomycetes; order Xylariales; family Xylariaceae; genus Xylaria; species Xylaria acuta. The sequence continues at coordinate 8,451 of MU383340.1, read as the reverse complement.
TTTAAAAAACGTAAATTGTTTAAACGCTTAAATATATTTAGCTATTATAAATATATTTAATATATTAACTTAAAACTTAAAAAGCTTTATAAAAAAATATTTAATAAATAATTTTTTTAAAAATATAGTAATATTTTTTGTTTAAAAAAAACCGAAAATAATATTTAAATATTATATATATTTTTTATAAATATTAAAGTAAATAATAATATTATTAATAAAATAATAATAAAAGTAAAAATAAAAATAAAATAATTTATTTATAAAACGTTAAATATAACTAAAAAAGTTATAATAGCTTATAAAAGCTATATTTAACTATTTTATTTTTTATAAACTAATAATTATAAACTTATTTTAATAGTTTAAATAAAGTTAAAACTAGTAAAAAAATCCGGTTATATTAATATAAATAATATATTTTTTGCTATATAAACTATTAATTACTTCGTTTTATAAAAAGAAAAAATAGCTATTTAATATTATAACTTTATTAAGTTATTAAAAGTTAATAATTATTTAGCTTTTATTTATTTTATAGACTTTTTTAAAATAATAAAAATAAAATATATAAATAAAGTTACTTTATTTATTTAAATTATATAACCTATTTTATAAAGTTTATTATATATTTTATTTAAAACTTATATATTTTTATAACTAAAAAGATAAACTTTTATATTTAATTTAGTTTTTTATTAATTATTAATAAAAAGGATTTTTAATTTTTTTTTAATATATTTATTGTGCTTTTATTAATTTAAATATTATAAACTTTAATTATTTTAATAAATTTAACTACTTTTAATGTTTTTTTAACGTAAATATAAAATTTTTTTTGTTATATTTTTTAATAAATCCGATAGCTTTTTAATATTTAAAATAACGTACGTTTTTACTACTTTTAGTTTAAAAAAATTTTCCGGTAATAAAATATAAAGTTTAGCTAATAATATAATATTAATATTTATAATAATATTAAATACAACGTTAATAAAAAAAATACTTATAAAGTTTATATTTTTTATTATATTTAAAACTATAAAAAATAAATTAGTATTAATAGCATAAACGTTAGTTTTATTATATGCTATTATAAAAGTTATAATAAATAAGTTTAAGTTTATTAGCTTTTTTATATTTATTGTTAATATAAAAACCGTATTAATAACAATAATAATAATAATAAATAATATATTAAATTTAACGTTTATTATTATTATTAAGTTTATAGTAGTTTATAAACTAAAGCTTATTATTTTAGCTAATAAAATAGCAAAAGCTATTGCTATAATTATAATAATTTTTATAGCTAATTTTTATAAATTAATATAATAGCTATTATTATAATTTTTATAAATTTAGCTTAATTTAATACTTTTATTTATTTTAACTAAAGTTTCGGCCGTATTTATAACAAATATTATTTTAAATATTTTTATATTTATTATAATATTTAAAATATTTTTATAAATTGCTATAAAATAAAAATTACGGTTAGCAAATAAAAGTTTATATTTAACCTATAAGTACGCGCTTTTGTTAGCTATAAAAATAACGTTATGTTTATTTATAACTTTACGTATATATTTATAGCTATATACTAGCATTTTAAATCTAATAAAAATATTATTAAGTTTTTTAAATATAATTGTTTTATTTAAATAGTTAATAATAGCTTTATATAAACAGAAAAAATTATTGTTAATAAATATTTTTAGCTATAATTTTTTGTTTACAATTTTTTTTTTTTTTTATATTTTATAATTTTAAGTTTTTTATATTTGTTTATTTTTTATATATAAAATTTAAATTTAGCTGATTTTATTATTTAACGTATATATTTTTAACTATAAAAACTTATTTATTTTTACTTTTTATTATGTATTTTATTATTTTTAAATATTTATAGCTAACTATAATATTGTTTATATTTTAATCAATATATATTTTAATATTTAGTTCTATAAATATAGCGTAAACTTTAAAACAAAAGTATATATAGCTAAAATATAAACCTTTATTATATTTATTAGTACTAAATATTTTAATAATAAAAATTTTTTTATTAAAATTTTTTATTTTATTTTTATATAATATGGTTTTATTGAGCGTAAATATTTAAGGTTTTTTTATTTTATTTGTTTTAGCTACTTTATATAATTTAAAATATTTAAAAAGCTCGTTATATAAAAATAATATTTAAAAGTAATATTTATAAGTACGTTGTTTAAAAGCTAAAAATAAAAAAGTATTTATATATATTATATATTTTAATTTAATATATAATATATATTTACGTATATATAAGCTAAAAATATTAGTTAATTTATATATTTTATAATATTTATAGCAAATAAGTTTTAAACTAAAAACGTAATAAAATGCGTTTTCGCTATAATAATTTTTGTTATTTTTATATTATAAATTATATTTTTTATTAAATTGTTTGTTATTCATAAAATAAACGTTTTAGTATTAATTATTATAACGGTTATTTTAATATTTATTGTAGCTATAATTATATTTTCGATTATAACTATAATTATATTTTCGGTTATAGCTTTAGTTATATTTTTTATTTCGCGCGCGGTTATAGGTTTAATTACGATCGCGATTATAGTTGCAACTTTTTTTACAATTATAACTATTTTTTTACTTATAGTTGTTTTTATAGCGTTTATTATAATTACTATTTATATAATAATATTAATTGTTTTAGTAATAGTTTTTACTACGTTAATAAAATTTATTTTTTAAACTTTAGTAGTTATTATTAAATTAGCGTACTTGTTAACAATTTAAATCATTTTTTTATTAAAAAAAATTATAAAAATTATATAGTATTTTTTTAAAGTATTCTTTTTTTAGTTTAACGTTTAAATAATATTGTTTAGCTTTTTATTTAAGTTTATATTATACTTTTTTAATTTTTTATATATATTAATTTAAAGTTTTTTTTATTTTTTAAAGCTTTAATTTTATTTAAAATCTTTTTATTTTATTAATTTTAAATATTTTTTATAATGTTTATTTAATTAAAATTGTTATATTTTAATATTTTATTTTTATATATATATTTTAGCTTACGTTAAATATATTATATAATAACGTATTAATTTTTAGTAATATTATAAAAAATTAAACGTTTTTTAAAAAAAAAATTTATAGCTTAGCTAAAATATATTTTAAACCGCTTTTTTAATTTAATAAATATTTTATTTAATTTTATTGTTTTATTATAGTAAAATAAAACTAGTTATAAAATAATCGAATAGGCCTAAAATTTAGTTTATATTAAATATTATTTAAATATATAATATAAATATATATACAATTATATAAATAATATTTTTTTTATTTATAACTATTTTACGATTTTTTAAATTATTTTATTTAAGGTTAAAAACTTTAATATTTTTGCGCTTAATTTTATAAGTGCTTTTTTTTATAAATAAAAAAAAATTAGTTTTTTATAGCTAGCTATAATTATTATTATTATAGTATTAGTTATTATTATTTTTATTATTATTTAAGTTATTATTGCTAAAAAAATTGTTTTTAATAATATTATATTTTTTTATTATTAAAGCTTATTTTTATAGCTTAAAAAAAATATTAGTTAAAAAATATAAAAGTTTTAATAAACTTTTTTTTATTTAGTTAAATGCTATTTTTTTATAAGCTTTTTAGTTAAAAATAAAGTTTAGCTTAATATTGTTTAAAATATAATATTATTATTTTTAATATTTTATAAAAGCTGCTAAATTTATATTTATTTTTAACGTAAATATTAATAAATTTAGTTTGTTTATTTTTATATTAGTTGTTTATTAATTATTTAATAAAAAGTTAATAGTTTGCTAGTTCGGTTTAATTTTAAAAATGTTAAAATTTTAAAGTAAATTTACGCTTAATATTTTTAATATATAGCGCTTTTTTAAAAAAATATATTTATTTTTTAATAATAAATTTATTATATTGTTTAGTAAATATTTTAATATATATTAAAATAATAATAAATAAAATATTTATAAACTATATTATAAATAATAAAATAAACTATAAACGAACTAATAAAAAATATAATATATTTTACGTTAAGCTTAAAATATTAAAACGTTATTTTTGCTTTTTATATTTTATAGAAAAAATAAAATTATTTTTTATTTTTTATTTTAAGTTTAAAATATTAAAACGTTATTTTTGCTTTTTATATTTTATAGCATTTTATAGCGTACTAAAACGTTAGCTATAATAAAAATAATTTATAACGTTTATAAATAAAATATAAAAATATTTTATTAAGCTTGTTTTTAATATATTAAAACGTTAGCTTATTAATAAGTTTTTATAAAATATATAAAAAATTAGTATTTAAAATAATATTTAATAATAATATTTGTTTTAATAAATATAATATTTTAGGTTATAGTTTAATTGGATATAAGCTGCTAGCGTAAAATATACGTATAATTGCCCCTGCAAAAATTAGTATTTTTTAACCTTAAAAAATTAAAAAAAATAATAGTTTTTAGTATAGTTTAATATTTATAATAAAACTACGTAATAAAGCACTATTTTAAAAAAAATAGTTTAAGTAATAAAATAAAGCTTAATTAAAAAGAAAAAAAAATGTTTTATAAACAAATTTATAAAGTAAATATGTTTGCAAGCATATTTTATATATTAAGTAGCTGCTAACTAATAGTTGTTGCTAGGTAGTAGCTTTGTAGGGCTGCCTTTAATAGCAACGCTTTTATTTATAGCGTAGACCCCCTAGGGGTTTATATTGTTATATAAAAAAAAAATTTTATTTTATATTTATTATTAAATAAAATAAACAAAGTTTTTATAAAATAAATAAATTTATACATAAAAATTTTTTAAGCTATTGTTATAAAAATTTTTAAAGCTATATTTTATAAGTTTAAAGCTAAATTTTCATTAATAATAATATATTGTTAATACGTTATAAACTTATATAATTTATTTTATTATATTAATAGCTAATTTAATACTTTTATTAAATCTGCAAAAAAATTAAAAAAGTTGCTATATAAAAAAACAAAAAATTAATCGAAAATATTATAGCTATAAAAACCGGTTTAAATAGCTTTAGTTTAAAGATTAAGTTTACTATTAATAAACTTTTAAAAAAACGCGAAAATATTATTAAAAATTATAACTATATTTAAAAATAATTATAAAAGTTAAACTAATATATAGTAGATTTTTTAAGCCATAAAAGCAATATTTTTAGCTTAATACGGATAAAAAATAAAACTTATAAGTTTATAAAAACAACTATATTTGTTTTTTATAATAATATAAAAAAAAATATTAAATTTAAAGTTTAGTTTTAAAAAAAAAAAAACTAATTATTAACTAATTAAAATTAGTTTGTTAATAATAAAATAAAAATAATAAATATTAAATTATGTTTAAATAGCAAAGTTATTAAACGATTATATTTTTATTTTGTTAATATATATTTTAATATATTAATAATTTTAAAAAAACTATTTTAATATTTAAAAAATAATTATTTTAATGTAAACGTATTAAAAAAAAATAAAAGCTAAATAATATAAGCTTAAGTTTAAAGCTTATAGCTTTAAAGCTAATAGCCGGGCAGTAATTACTATAAACAGCAACCGGTACGCTTAACTTTTTAGTACATTTTCCCCGGTCCTTTTATACCTTTATATACCCTAACTCTTCCCCTTAAATACTATTACTATATATACATAGTATAAAATCTTTATTTTATTTCCGCGTTTTATTTATATAATATATTTATAGCGCAATAAAATCCTAAGCTTAAGTTATTTTTTTATTTTTTTTAAACAACCTATTATATTTGCTTCTTAATAAAACCTCGATATAATAGCGTTTATATAGCTAAAACAAAAAGCTAGAAATAAAAAAAGCCGTATATTAAATTAGTAAAAAGTAATAGCTAGCGCAAAAAATATAGCTAGCGTAAAAAATACAGCCGATATAAATAACAGCAGCAAAATATATATTGGTTATAGCAATACGAACGCTATTTTTTATTTTTATTATAGTTGTTCTTTTATTTATTTATATAATCGGTGCTTTATTAACGCCGATATTTTTTATTTAAAATATAGCTTTAATATTTATTTAAACGGTCTATTAGCAGCTACTATTATCGAAAATACTAACATTAACAATAGCCTTAACGTTAATAATAGCTTTAGCGTTAACAATAGTATTAATATTTTTAAAAATAATTAAAATAAAATATATAACAAAGTAAAATCTTTATACTATTAAAAAATACTATTTAAAACTTACTATATATATTTTTACTATATGTATTAAATTTATATTAATTATTTTATATTATACTTTAGCTTATATTTATTAAAAAAAACTACTAGCTATAGCAATATTAGCATTAGGTTTAATATTAGTTTCGGGGACAATTATATTTTTTATAATAACTACGACAACGTAGCTTATAATACTAATAATATTTAAAAAGCCCGAAAAGCCTACGGCGCTTTTAAAAATAACTAAACTATAAACAACAACAGTCTTAAAAATAATAAATCTAACAGCTATAACAAATTTAACAGCTATAACAAATCTAACGGCTATAATAAACCTAACAGCTATAATAAATCTAACGGCTATAACAAACTTAACGGCTATAACAAACCTAACGGCCTTTATAAATTTAATAGCTATAACAAATTTAATACCTATAATAAATCTAATAGCCTTAATAAAACTAACAGCTTTAACAAATCTAACAGCTTTAATAAAACTAACGGCTTTAATAAAACTAACAGCTTTTTTAAACCTAAAAATACTAATAAATTTAATAATAGTAATAAACCTAACAACTTTAACAATTTTAACAATTATAGCAATATTAAAAATAGTTCAAATAAAAATAGTTTTATAAATAAAAAACAATATAATTTTATTAACTAGTTATTTTAATTAATTTAAACGATTTTATTAAAAATTATTATATAAATTATTATTATTATTACTATTTAATTTTTTAAAAATTAAACTAAAAAAATTAATAAAACATTATAACGTTAATAATATTATACTATTATAACTAACAATATTATTAAATAATTACTGTTAAATTTTTAAGTTAATTTAATAAATTATAAACGGACTAAAAAACAAGCTAAAATATATTAACAGTAATATTTTAAAAATTAATAACGTTTTTAAAATTTAAAAAAAAAAACTAAACTAATATAACAATTAAAAACGCTTTTAAAAAAAACACTAAAATAATATTATAACAGTAAATAAAATAAATTAAAAAGCAAAAATAAATAAAAGCTTAAAAAGTTTAATTTTTTAAACAATTATATTTTTATTTTTATTAGTTTTATTTATTTTATATTTTAAATATTTTGCTTTTTTATATAATTTTTTACTATAAATTTATTTTTTATTACTTATATATATACTTTTCCGTTTTCACCCCGTATACTAACTTTATATAGTTTTAAAAATATATTTTATACTTTAAAACAACTTTATAAAGCAAACATACTATTTTATTATTTTTGTTTATTTGTTATAAATATATATTCGTAAAATATTATTTTAAAAAAGCCCTACTAAAAAAATTAATATATAAACTATTAAAAAATAGCTTAGTTAATAATATTATAAATATTTTTATAATATAAATAAAATATTTATAAACTATTTTATTTTTATTTATATCTTAAGTAAACATTAGCTTTTTTAAGTTTTTTATTTAACTTTTGCTTTAGTTTTAGTACTTTTTTTTACTTTAGCCCTAGGTTTTTATTTATAATAAAAAACATTAAAAATTTATTAATTTATTAACTAAGGCCTTTTAAACTTTATAATACGTAATAAAGGCGTTAATTACGTTAGTTTTTTTTTACGCGTAAGTTTTAAAATCGCCGTTTAATAGTTTTATAATTATATTAAATATTTGCTAATATAATAAACCTATTAAAAAAAAGCTATAAAGCTAGCATATAAGCAGCATAAAAAAGTTTATTTTTTAAATTTACTATTTAATCTTATTAACAAACTATATTTTACTTTATTTAACTTTAACTTATTTAAATTTTTTATTTTTTAAACTTATTTAAAAAGTTATATATATAAAACTAAAAACTTTATATTATTTTATATATTAAGCGCTTAAAAGCAAGCTTTTTTATGCTTATATTAAACGTTAATATTCTAAGTTTTTATTAATAATAGCTTTTTTTTAAACCGAAATAAAATTAATAAGTTGCTACGTTTTTTTAAAATACTTATAACTAATAGCTTATTAAAACAATATATATTAAAGCTATTTATTTTTATAAATTATTTAAAAATTAGCTATTATATTTTATTTTAAATAATATTTTAAAAAAATATTAAAACTAAAAATATAATTTATAATTAAATTATAAAATA
>MU383339.1:0-11453 GCA_022495125.1 Xylaria acuta | reverse complement strand
GTAATATTTTATTTTTAATTTTTATATATAATTTTTTAAATAATTAATATAGTTTAATTTATTCTTAATAAATTTACCGAAAAAGTTGCTATATATAGCAAAAATATTTTTGCTAGTTTTTCTAATAATTTTTACGATTTTTTTAAACGTTTTAACATTTTTTATAATTAAGTTTATTTTATTAGTTAATATATTATTTTTTATAACTATTATAATTTTAATAATTTATAAAAAATCTTTATTTATAATAGTTATTATTATAATAGCTTTCGTAGTTTTTACGCTTTTATTAAAAATTATAATAATATTTTTTATTATTTTGTTATTGTTTTTAATATATATTAAAATTATTATTTTATATAATATTAGCGTAAAAAGCTACGTTAACAATTTATTTTTAAGCTAAAGTAATATTTATAAATAAAAAAACTTAAAAAAACTATTAAAAAAATATTAATAAAATTTAAATATATTTTGTTTTATTTAGTATTAATATAACGCAGTATAATTTTTGTTTGTTTTTAAAATAGGTTAAAAAAGTATTAAATATAGTTTTATTATTAGGTTTATTATAAATTTATTGTAGGGCTAAATATAGTTAATTTTATAAATGTTTTATAAATTATAATTTAGTTATTATTTTATAGTTTTAGTAATTTTTTATTATTTTTATAGTTTATATATAAATTAATACGTTCGCTAATATTTTATATTTTATATAAAGGTTATTTAGTATTTTTTTTAAAGTATTCGCAACGTTTTATTAATATTTTTTTTTAATTTTTTATAAAATAAAATTAAAGCTAATATTTATTGCTTTTTTTATAATATTATTTAAGATTTTAATATATTAAATTTATATTTTTTTATATAATAATTAAAAAAAATTATTTTAAAATATTTATTATTTAATAAGGTTAAATATATATTAACGAACAAATATTATAAACAAATATATATTTTATTAATATATATTGCTTGTTAATATAGTATAGTTTTTTATTTTATAAAAGTCCGGTAAATTTAAGTTAAAATATTTAGCTAATTATATTTTTTATTAAAATAAACTGCTACTACTATTAATTATTGTTTGCTGCTTTAATACTATTTTTGCTACGTTAAAAACGTTTGTTATAAATATTTTAATAAAGTTATTATTTATAACTACTTTTATAACTAAAGCAATTTTTATTATTTACTACTATATATTTTTATTAAGTTTTAAAATATTTATTTTAGCTAAATATTATAATCGAAAGCTTTTAATATTAAATAAGTTTGTAAATTAATTATGTTTAAAATATTTTATAGCTATTTTTAGTTTAGTAAACTATTTTATTTATATTAAAATATATAATAATAAATTTATTAAAAGCAAATAAACGCTATTGTTATTTTTATTTAATAAGCTTTTTATAAATAAACTTTTATTAAATAGTAAATTTTAAAAAAGTTTAAAAAATAGTATAAAAAAAATAAAATATTTTATAAATTATTAAACAATAATTTAATATTTAATACTATTTAAACTTAATAATATATATTTAATAAATTTAAATAAATATTATTAACTTTTTAGTTTAAAATATAGTTATAAATAGTTTAAACTATATTTTTTATTATATATATATTTAATATTTAAAATATTAAATAATTTTTAACGTTTATAAAGCAATATTAAACAATACTACGTGTTAACTAGGTTTATATAAATACATAATTTAATAAAAAGTTTAAAATTTAGTTTAATACTACAAGCTTAAATTTTTTAACTTAAATTAAATATATATTTTTTTAAAAAAATATTACTACTTAATAGTAACAAATATGTTTATAAGTAATAATTATAAATATTTTTATTAAATACTATAAAAAATAATTAAACCTATAAAATTTAAAATAATATATTTAAATAAATAATATATTTAAATAAATAATATATTTAAAATAAAATTTTTAATAAAATTAATATAATATATTAATTTTAAACATAAATTTTAAACTATTTTCAATTATATATTTTATAATATAAAGTTTAACTTAAATAAATAAATTTTAAAAATGTTTGCATATTTTATATTAATGGTAATATATTTAAATAAATTTTTTATTTTCGATAACGTTATTATTTTTTAAACGTTATTTTAGTTTATTTAAAAAAAAATGCTTGTTTAAAAATTATAACTTAAAAATTAATATTTTTAAGTTATAAAATATATAATTGTTGCTTATAAAACGTATAATTATAATTATATAAAAACGTTTTAATAATGCTTTAAATTGTTTATAAATAACGTTTAGCGCTTTAACGTTAAGTTTAGCTTAGTTTATTAAATTTGCTAGGTTTTAAAACTCAATAAATAAATAAAATTTTAGCTTTAAAAAAAGCAAATTTAATCTATAAATAAATTTTTTATTAATAAGCTAAAAGTTTTAAATAAAAAATAAAAGCTAGCGATTAAAATCGCTAGCTACTAAATAATAATAAAATATTAGTTTAATAAAACCATTTTAATTTATTTATTTAGCTAAGCTATTTATTTATTTATAAACGTTGTTTATATAAACAGTATTTAAAGGGACGCTATTAGCCAGAGGCTGTTAGCTAACGTCATTATGACGTTAGCTACGTTATTGACCCTGTCACGTTGACTAGTAAGCATATGGAACCAAGAGACTATTTCGCAACAAACTCAACGTGAACACGCATGAGCTAATTATTACAACCTCGGAATGTTTCAGGCACTTAACAGACTTGCTGCTAAGCTGACATATACTGTCTTTCTACAGCTGCCTCGATAACGCCATCTAACCTAGGAGCCTCCTTCCATCGTTTTCTCCGGGTGCTAGGCCAACGGCCCAATAAATATACAAGAGAAGATGACATAATGGATCAGTTAATGATTTGATCAACTGTATCAGGATATTGTGAACACTATCCAAAGGTTCTTTGAGGCAAGCAAGTCCATAAATTCAAAGCCCCCAACCTATTATGATACGTGCGCATATAACGAATGCTACACGATCAATCTTCAGTATACTGTTGTTTTATCACACAATTTAGACCGATAGAGCACTTTGTCCCATAAAGCCACAGTGTATTAAGTCTTTGTCAGATACACCAATTTCTAATACACTACCTTGTCGCGGAGGTAATGACGGGATACCCTTCCTATATACATGTATCAAGGCTGTCTCATCTTGGACACCTAACCTAATAGCTCCACCATTGGGGTGTGGTTAGGGTTGGGGAAGCAGTGCGGGGACAGAATGAGCTTCAAGGCACTGGAGCCGTTCTGGGTTTATAACAGCTGGTTGCGCCACGCCATCATTTTCATTCATTGAACTCACTAATCCTGTTCTAACGCGATTTTTAACACTTGTTGGAATTTTCTTCCTGTTGTGACCTTATATGGAGGCCCTCTGAAATAGCACGGTTTGGGTTGTAGGTCTTTCAAATGTAATCACATGAAGACTGTGAAAATGACGATGTAGCGATCCGGAATCTCACGGAGGAATTTAAGCAAATCGACACACCAGTAGGTGGTTGGAGCAAAATGGTAGAACTTGCTGTTTGCCACCGAGCATATGTAAGTAGATTATAATGGAAAGTACGTATAATTAGCTACGCTAAAGTCCCTGGAAAGACACAAACCCACCAGGACCACCGGTATTACTCGAAATAGTAACCCCGGGCACTTCAACTTCACTATACCTAATGCGTGGGGCAAGTAGCCCAGCCCACATCTTACGCCATGAAAAAGAGTTCCTGATCTTCCAATGATCGAATGATCAATACAATGGCAGATGACGAAAAGTTTCCTGTGGCCGGCATTCATGCCAGGTCTCATATCACCACCGAGGCAGATCTCCCCTCGGGGTCGGAGACGGATGTAGAAAACACGATAAACGCTGCTTCTGAGTACTCGGAAGCGTATTATCGAAAGCTACTGTGGAAAATTGATCTGTTTCTGTTGCCGTTGATGTGGTTTTCCTATGGAACGCAACAAGCCGACAAGAATTCCCTCAGTACGCAGGCCGTTTTCGGCTTTCGCGAGGATACGGGTCTTGTTGGCGACCAGTTCAACTGGCTGAGCACTGGGTTTTACCTCTCGTTCCTTGTGTTTGAGGCTCCAGGAAATTGGCTTATGCAACGGGTACATACGGGCAGGTTTCTCGGCACCGTTATGGTCCTCTGGGGAGTCGTTGTTCTAGTAGTCGCCTTCGCCAAAAACTTCGCGCACCTTATTATTCTCCGCGTGATCCAGGGAGCACTCGAGTGTACTGTCTCTCCTGCCTTCCTGCTGATGACCGGAGCGTGGTACAAATCACGCGAGCATGCATTCCGATCCGTCATCTGGGCAACCTCCAATGGTGGCGTGAACATCATCACCGGCGTCATCTCATATGCCATTGCGGACCGTGCGCAAAGGAACCCCAATGGACCAGCTGCCGTGGGTCAACTTCCCTCCCGATGTCCTAAGAATCCACAATAGCGCAATTGAACACTAACGAGAGCTATACAGTGGAAGGGGATCTCCCTTTTCCTTGGTGCGCTCACCATCGTTCTCGGGGTCCTTGTCTTTTTTATCCTGGGTACGCCGCGCGAAGTAAGGTGGCTAAGCGAGGATGAGAAGCGAGCGGCCATAGCCCGGATCGTTGAGAACAAAACTGGTTCGGATACAGAGAAGAGATCGGAGTTCAAGTGGGATCAAGCCATACATACTTTCAAAGACCCGCAGACTTATTTCTTCTTCTTCATCACCATTATCAACGCTCTTCCTAGCGCCGCAAATACTGTCTTCGCTTATCTGATTTTCGAATCGTTCGGCTTTACGCCCCTGGAGACGCTACTAAAGGGGGCCGCGCCATCCTTCGCTGTAGGCATCGTCTGGTTCCTCCTTTGTGGCTGGCTTAGCCTGAAGAAGCCCAACATTCGATGTAGGCAATTTACGTCCAGGGATTTGCTTAATATTTTATATCGTCTTCGCAGATGCTTACTCGTGCACAGTTTATCTGATGGTGTTCTCTCTCGTCCCGGCGTTTACTGGACTGATAGCCCTGGGCCTCCTCCCCACCGACTCCATGAAGTGGACTAGGTGGGGATTGTATATTATGCAATCGACCGGTACCCTACCCGGACTCCGTAAGTCAGCGAATGATTGTCCTTGTCGACTAAGAAGAAGAACGCGAAAAAGACAAAAGGCCCCTTTTTATACTTGAAACATGGCTGATTTATATTAGTGATATGGACCTTCGTACCCTCGAACGTCGCAGGCCGAACCAAGAAAACCGTCATGACCACTGTGCTTTTTGTAGCTGTGCGTAACTTCGAGAGCTGCTTCCCCATCCCGACCCCTGCAGAGAGTGTGAAATCCCCATGTTAGAGTATAATAATGTCTAAAGAGTTTTCCCGCGGCGGAAACACTTACTACAGACTCTTCTTGGAATGGCGAAACTAACTCGGAGCGTTGTAGTATAGCACCGGTGCTGCCGTTGGCGGCCAGATCCTGCGCCCTGAGGACGCTCCTAGATACGTTAGAGGACTTACTGTATCCGGCATCCTTTATGGTGTTGAGTTTTTTGGCATGCTTTTGTGGCGTACCTACTGTAAGTTTCCAGTTCACCTACGAAGCATTTAGGGAGTATCGCCTAAATGTGTTGCTTACCAATTATAGATATTTGGGAAAACAAACGCCGGTTTAGGATCATCCGAGAGATGGGTATCTCTCTAGAAGAGAGCGAGCGTCTAGGTAAGCTTAACGCCGAGGCTGATATGACTGATCAGGAGAATATCCACTTCAAGTATCAATTCTAGAAATCGGTTATAAAGGCATTGGGTGAATATAAAACATATGTGTTAATAAAACGTGCTTAAAAGGTATCATATATATGTTTTGTTATAGACAAGGTTATAATTTAATATATATTTAAAAATTTGTTAATATTTTATATTTAAAAGCATTTTATAACGTGCGATTGTTTTATTTACTAAAAAGCGCTTTTTAGTTATAACGTTATATATTTTAGTTAGTTTAATATATTTTTATTTTATTAGTTATTTATTTTATAATATTATTTTAAATTTTTATTTATTTATTTATAAGGTTTATAAGTAAAATATTAGCTAAAACGTTTTAATAAACGTTTTTATTGTTTTTAGTTTTTTATATTAACGTTATTTTTTTATTTTATAAATTAATTTAACGATTTTTTAATTATATTAACTATTTTAATATATAAATATATTATTAGCTAACTTTTAAACGTTATACTTTTATAGCTAAAATATAAGTTTAATAAAAAAAAGTTTGTTTTAGTTTTTATATATTTTATTAAAATAGTTTTATAAATTTTTATTATTTTATATAAATATATTTTTTAATATATTTTAAGCTTTTAAATAAACTTTTAAAACTTATTATTTAAAAAAAAAAACATACTATATTAAAGCTTTATATATTAAAGTATTTTTTATTATTATTATATAAATTTATTTTAACTTTATTATATTTATATTTTAAACTAAGCTTTTTAGCTATATTATTATATATTATTAAATAATAAACTTTTTTTATAGCTTTTTAAAATATTTTTTATATTATTTAATAATTAAAATATACTTTAAAAAATTTAACGTTTTTTTAAACTTAATTATTACGCTTTTTAATTTTATACCATTTATAACTTTTAATTTTTTTGTTAAAAAACATATTAAATTATTTTTTAACGTAAATTTTATATTATAATATTTAATTTAAGTTTTATATATTCGTTAAACTTTTTAAAAGCTTTATAGTTAGTTTTAACGTTTAAGCTTACTATAATTAAATTAATATTGTTTATAAAGCTAATAATAGCAATTTTTAAGCAAGCTATAACGAACTTTTCATTAAATATAAAAATATATAATTAAAATAACAATTAAAAAAGCTTTAAAAACTTTTATATATAATCGAATAAATATAGTTTATTTTTTATTAAAGTATAAAAATATTATATAATTGTTTATAAAGCTTATTATTTAAAATATCATTTTAAAAAAATCCTTTTTTTATATTATATATATTAAATGTTTATAATTTATTATATTATAAGTTTTAAATATATTTAATAAAAATAATAACATTATTTTATTTTAAATAAACGTTTTATACGCCTTGTTAACCACTATTTTAATAGCTATTTTTATAAACTATTATTTTTTATTTTTTTATTTAGCTTTTTAGTAACAAACTTAAGCACTTTATAGCTTTTATAAGCTATATATTTTTTTAAACCTTTTTTAATTATATTAATAAACAATATAAACTTTTAGCTTATTATAATAAACTTTTTTTTAAAAAACATATTAAGCTTTAAAATTATTATTATATAAACTATTTAACACTATTTTAAATAATAGTTTAATATAAAATTAACTTAAATAAGTTCGGTTAAAAATTTATAAAGTAGCTTTTTATAAAAAAAGTTTTTAAACTAATATAATAAATTTTTATAATAATTATCATAATTGGTGTCTTTTATAAAAGCAAAGCTCCTAGTTAAGGTCCTATTTATATATTAATCATAGGATGAAGAAAAAAAGAAATATTGTAAGTATAAAATATGTGTAAATAGATTTATGTGTGCACGGATGGCTGATCATGTGACCAAAGGTGGGTCTGTCCCACAGGTGTTGTATGGCAGCTAGCCGTGACTATAATTTATTATTTTATTTTAAAATATTAATAATTATTATATTTAATTAGCTATAAAACTAAATTTTATAAATTAATTTAAACCGTTAAATAAAACGTTTAATAAACTTTATAGTTTTATTTTAATATTTTATTATTATTATAAACTTTATGTTTATATTTTTAAAAAATAAAATAAATATAACGTATAAAACTTTTTTTAATAATTATATTTATTTAGCTAAATTTTATAGGGCTTTTAAAATTTAAAACGTTTTTAAAATTATTTTATATTAGCTAGCTTATAATCTTTTTTTAATTTTTGCTTTAAACGTTTTATTAACGCGTTTTAATATATTTTAAACATATATTATACGTTTGTTTTAAAAAATATAATAACCTTGTTTAGTTATAGCTTTTATTTATATTATTTTTAAATAATATTATAAAACTTTTTAGTTTTTTAAATAATAGTTTTTTATAATATAAAATGTTTTATTATAACTATAAACTATTTTATTAATATATTAAAAGTTTAATTAAACTTTTTTTTATTAATTAAAATATATTTTAATATAAATAGGTTTTTTTGCTTTAGTTAACGCTTTTATTTTATTTATTTTACGCTAGTTTATTTTTTTATTACGTGTAAAAAGCTTTTTAATAAGTTTATAAATTTTATTATAACTTTAAACGGTTAATAATTTAAATTTTCTTTATTTTAAGTTGTATTAATAAATAATTATTAAGCTTTTTAAAGCTTACGTTATATTAATTATAAAAAATTTTCAAATTTTTATTACTTTAGTTAGCTTATTTGCTAAAATAGCTAATAGTAAGCTTTAATATATTATAAACGCTTAAATTTTTTTATTATTATATAATATATTTTTTTGGACGTTTTATATAAAATAATATAAATTAAAAATTTTAACAAATAAATATTTATTAAATAATAACTTTTTAAAAAACTTTTAAATAAAGTTTATTTACGTTATATTTATTAAGTTTAATAAATATTTAAATTAAATTACAAAGATACTTTTTTTATATTTATTTATATATTTATTTAGTTTTTTATAGTTTTTAACTATTATTTTTAACGTTATATATTTATTAATATATAACGTAATTTTGTTGTTTTATATTATATAATAATTGCTTTTAAAATATTTTAATAAACTATTTTTATTATAAATAAATAACCAATCGGTTTTATAATAATATTTACTTTAAGCATTTTTGTTTAATAAACAATTTATTTTTATTAAAAATTTTAAAAATAATTATTTATGCTTTTAATGCTAGCTTTATATTTATATATTAAACAATAATAAAAGTTTTGTTATTATTTTAAAATTTACGTAAATAAATAATATAAATAGCTTTTATAATTGTTATAAAATAAATATTTTTATATTTTTTATATTTAAAAGTTTTATAATAACTATAACAAATATTTTTAAAGCAACAAATTATTTTATTGTTATATTTATAGTAGTTAAAATATTATTTAGCTTTTATATTTAGTATAAATAGCTTATAAATAAACAGCTATACTTTTTTTAATATTTTATTAATATAAAGCTTTTAAGCTATTTACAATATATTTATATAAACTAAAATTATGTTATAATAAACTTTTAATTTTTTTTAAATATATTTATTAAAATTATTTTAAAAGCTTTATTAATATAAATCCTTTTTAAGTAAGCTGAAAATTTTTTTTTAACTATTATAGCAAATTTTTTATGTTATAGCTTTATAGTTATTTTAAAAGTAGCTTTAATTTATGACAGGGTCAATGACGTAGCTGACGTCATGATGACGTCAGCTGACAGCCTTTGGCTAACAGCGTCCCTTTAAACACCGTTTACATAAACAACGTTTATAGATAGATAAGTAGCTTAGCTAGATAAATAATTAAGACGTTTTTATTAAACCAGTGTTCCTTTATCAATTTAACTACGCTTGCTAACTTTTTTTAAAAGCTTTTTAAAAAAAATAATTATTATATTTTTATTTTAAAGCTTTTTAGCTATTATAACTTTAACTTTAACAAATGTTATATTTACTGCTATAATAATTATTACTAGTTTATATTTTTATAGCAACAAACTAAAATTTTTAGTTTATATTAAAACTTTTTTATTATATTTTATTAAAAAAAACTTTTATTATTGCTATTTTACGCTTATATAACGTTTATTAACGCATTTGCTTTTTATAAAACTTTTTATAAATCTTGATTAAAATTATAACAAATAATTTATACGTTTAAGTTTAGTTATTTAACAATAAGTTTTTTTAATATAATTGGTTTTTTAAAAAGCGCTTAAATGTTTTACTAGCTATTTTTTTAACGTTTTATTAAAACAAAAGTTTTTTTTATTTTTTGTTTTTTATTAACTAAAATATAAATTTATTAAATTTATTAAATAGCTTATATATAACCGCAAGGTCGTTTTTTTCGCTAAAAATAAAATATTTTTAAAAAGCGTTAATAAACGCGTTTAGTATAAATTTCCTAGCGTGTTTAATAAGCGTATTAACAAACAAATTTTTTATTTATATTAATAGCTTTTTTTTTGCGTACTATTGTTACTATTGTTATATATACCTTGCGTTAAAGCGTTTTTTAGCCGCTTTTACGTACTTTTTATTATATTAAATAGTTTAACAAGCTTACAAAGTTATTTACAAGAGTAAAAAAAGCTAAAAAAAAGACAAAAAATTTAATATTACATTATTAATTTTTTAATATTTATTATTATTTTAAAAAATTTAAATTTAAATAAAAAATATTAAAAATTAACCGTTAATATATTTAAATAGCTATTAACGTGTTTTATTACAATGTAACAATTATTATATTTAAGGTTATAATTTAACAAATACTTTAATAATTAAACACTTTATAAGTTAGTTAATAAACAACCTTAACCTTAAAAATTAAGTTTTAACTTAGTTAGTAAATAAACTTAAATTATTTTAATAAGTTTTAAGTGAATAATTAATAACTTAAAAAACTTGAAAGAAAGGGCTAAAAATTAAAATTAAAATTATATAAATAAAGGGTTAATATACTTAAAACAACAATAATAAACGTTATTTAAATTAAAGGCCCGTTTATTTTTATGATTTAATTTTAATGGGTTTTAAAATTTGTTAAAATTTCATAAAAATAAACCGTTAATATATTAAAATAAGTATTATTTTTAACTATATATATATATTAATTATTATTTAAAGCGTTAATTTTAAAAAAATTCAAGTTTTTTAAGTTATTAACGTAAAAAACTTAAAAAACTTGAACTTAAATTATAACTTTAACTATAATATAATAAAATTTTTAGAACATATTTTAGTTGTACGTTAAAATAACAATTATAACGTAATTAAATTAAATTAAATTAATCGGAATTTTTTTATTAAACGTTTTTATTTTTGCTATATAAGTTTACGCATTATAACCGGTCTTGTTATATATACTATAACAACGTGCGCGTTTTAATGCTTTTGTTTAACACCTAGTCTTTTTACTATTTTTTTTAATAACTTAAAAATTTATACCATTGTTTAAAGTAAGTATTTTTTTAAGCTATAAACGTTTGTTAAAACCAAGGTTATAATTTAATGAATAATTTAATAACTAAAAACTTAATAAGTTAGTTAATAAGCAAACTTAAACTTAAAGTTTTAAGTTTAAGTTAGTTATTAAGCAAACTTAAACTTAAAAATCATAAATAATTAAGTTAATAACTTAAAACTTAA
>MU383338.1:0-10622 GCA_022495125.1 Xylaria acuta | reverse complement strand
AGTTAAGTTAGATTAAGTTTAAATTTTTAATAAATAATTAAGATTAAGTTTGCTTACTAACTAACTTAAACAAGTATTTTTTATATATATTTTATATATAAAAAGTACTTGGTTTAAGTTTTAAGTTTTAAGTTATTAACTTAATTATTTATAATTTTTAAGTTTAAGTTTGCTGACTAACTAACTTAAACTTAAAACTTTGAGTTTAAGTTTGCTTATTAATTAACTCATTAAGTTTTTGGTTACTAAATTATTTACTAAATTACAACCTTGATTGTTATTTATTATTATTTGTTATTATTTATTAAATTATTATTGTTATTTATTAAATTATTATTGTTATTATTGTTTATTAATTTATATTTTTATATTGTTGTTAATATTTTAGATATTAATTTAATATTCTCCTCGCTTTAAAGATATAAAGTTTATATATAATAACGTTTTTTTATTATTTTTTTGTTTACTTTTTAACGTTTAATATTTAATTTAAACCTTTATTGTTAATATTGTTTAAAACAGCTAACACTACTAAAAAGCTCGATTTTTTTTCTTTATAGCTATATATTTTGTTTAAATATTCATATTTATAAATTTTCTTACTTATTTTTGCTTTATAACTTTTAATAATTTATATAGCTTTAAATATTTAATATTTTTTACAACGGACACCATTATTAAAAAGCCCGATTTTTTTTTGCACTTATATATTTTATTTAAATATTAATATTTTTAAATTTTTTAATTATTTTTGCCTAACTATTTTTAATCATTTATATAGCTTTAAATATTTAATATTTTTTAAAACGGACAATATTACTAAGCAGCCCGATTTTTTTTCCTTGTATTTATATATTTTACTTAAATATTAATATTTTTTTATTTTCTTAATTATTTTTGCTTAGCTATTGTTAACAATTTATATAGCTTTAAATATTTAATATTTTTAAAAATAAACAATACTACTAACAAGTTCTATTTTTTTCTTTATACCTATATATTTTACTTACATATTAATATTTTTCAATTTTTTTAATTATGTTTATCCACCTACTTTTAAAAATTTATACCGCCTTAAATATTTAATATTTTTAAAAATAAAAAACAATACTAAAAAGCTCGATTTTTTCATACCTATATATTTTATTTAAATATTAATATTTTTTAATTTTTTTAATTATTTTTGTTTACTTATTTTTAATATTTTATATAGCTTTAAATATTTAATATTTTTTAAAATAAACAATATTATTAAAAAGCCCGATTTTTCTTTTTTATACCTCTATATTTTACTTAAATATTCATATTTTTTAATTATTTTAATTATTTTTGCCTCGCTATTTTTAATAATTTATATAGCTTTAAATATTTAATATTTTTTTAAAATAAACAACAATATTAAAAAGCCCGATTTTTTTTCTTTATACCTGTATATTTTATTTAAATATTAATATTTTTTTATTTTTTTAATTATTTTTTCCTAACTATATTTAACAATTTATATAGCTTTAAATATTTAATATTTTTTAAAATAAACAATACTATTAAAAAGCCCGATTTTTTTCCTTATATTTATATATTTTACTTAAATATTAATATTTTTTAATTATTTTTATCTTTTTATTTTTAATAATTTTCACCGTTTTAAATATTTAATATTTTTAAAAACAAACAACACTACTAAAAAGCTCGATTTTTTTTCTTTGCACCTATATATTTTACTTAAATATTAATATTTTTTAATTTTTTTAATTATATTTGCTTAACTATCTTTAATAATTTATATAGGTTTAAATATTTAATATTTTTAAAAACGGGTACTACTACTAAAAAGCCCGATTTTTCTTCTTTATACCTATATATTTTATTTAAATATCAATATTTTTTAATTTTTTAAGTTATTTTTATTTATTTACTTTTAACAATTTATACAGCTTTAAATATTTAATATTGTCTAAAACAAACAACACTATTAAAAAGCTTAATTTGTTTTTTATATACTTATATATTTTACTTATATATTAATATTTTTAAATTTTTTTAATTATTTTTGCTTAACTATTTTTCATTATTTATATAGCTTTATATATTTAATCTTTTTTAAAACGGACAACACTATTAGAAAGCCCGAATTTTTCTCTATATACTTATATATTTTACTTATATATTAATATTTTTTATTTTTCTTATTTATTTTTACGTTATTACCTTTAATAATTAATATAACCTATAATATTTAATATTTTTTTAAAAAAAAACACTATTATAAACTTTTTTTTTGCTTACGTATTTATATATATATATATTTTTAAACTTTAATATATATAATATTCTTTTTAATAAAAATTTATTTATAAAACTATAAAATAAATTTTATTTAATTATTAATCTATATTTTTAAGTTCGTTTTCGTTTTTGCTATTGTTATCCCGTTTATTTTTATAAAACTACTATTATAATATAGTAAAATCTTTAATACCTTAACTTTTTAATAAAGTTAACTGTTTAACTGTTTCCGGTTTTAATTTATTATAATTTTTCGATATAATATTAGTTAAAATAAAAAAAGTCCGTTTAATAAAAGTAAAAGTAATTAAAATAGCTAAAAAACGTTTTGCTAAAATATTTAAAATTAAAAATCTAAAAGTATTTTATTGCTATTAAATTAAAATATTAGTTTAAATAAAACATTAATAATTAGTTTGTTATATTAAATAAATATAAATTTAATAAAAACTTATAGTTTTAAAAAAAATTTTTAGTTAAATATATATTAAGTTCTTTAATATTATTTAAATCGTTAAATTCTAAATAACTATTGTTTTTATTGTTGTTTAAATCGATAGGATTTTCGTTAACGTTTATATTTAAATTATTATTGTTTTTTTTTTGTTTTAATTCTAACATATATTAATTAGGTTTAATAATCTACCTTTAATACAACAATAAATAAAATATTTATTTAGTATATTCCGTTCGTAAAATATTAATAACGTTATTTTTTATAATTAGTATATAAAAAAGCAAACTATTAAGTTTAAAATAGCTTAGTTTTTATACAGGATTTAAAACGATAGCTAATAAATAAGCTTTATATTTATATATTAATTTAATAATATTTATTTTCCTAGGAAAATAAACAGTTAATTTTATATATTTTTTACAAATAGCATTAATAAAACTATTTAAAACCGCTTTTTATAAAAAATTAAGATTTAAAAATAAATATATATATATATATAAATAAATAACATAAACTTATTATTTAACTCTTATATCGAACTTATAAACAATAATCCGTATTAAATTAATATAAATTTTTCTAAAGTTTATAAATATATAATAAACTACATAAAGCTGTAATATAATATTCGCTTTATAAATAAATAGTTAGTTTAACGAATACTTCGAAAAAATTTTTAATTTCGATTAAAATTATCTATGTTATTTTGTTTAAAAATAATTGTATAAATTTTTAATAGGTTATATTGCGATAAATATACAATAAAGGTTTTTTTAATTTAAAAAATATATTAAGTAGTCGATATATAAAATTCTACCTATCAAAAAATTTTAAATAATAGTTAATAAAAACAACGTTTTAAAATATAAAAAGTTATAATTACTAAGCAACATTATAGTTTTTTTATAACTATAATTTAATAAACCGTTTGTTTTAGCTTTAAGTATTTTTTTTAAAAAGCTTTTTCGAATATTTATTATATTTCGTATTAAAACAGCAATTTAATAAATTCGAGTTATTAAATTTAAAAATAAATTAATAATTAAATAATAATTTAAATAAGTTAAAACTTACTTTTATTTATAATTTTATTATTTTCGATATAATCGTTATTATTTAAATCGATTATATTATAATTTAAATAATTAAATATAAAATCGTTAACTATATTATTTAAAATATATTTACTTAATATAATTTAAGCAACAATATTAAATATATAAAAAAATATAACAAATATTGCTATAAAAATCTCAATTTAAAGCAAAATAACAATCTATAAATATATTGTTATTTTTTATATTATTTCGCGTAATACTATTAAACACGTTAATAAAATAAATAATATATATAAAACTATATATTAAAAAAATATATATACTTAAAAATAAGATTAGCAATAATATTTAAATATAGTTTTAAAACGTTTTCGAATTTTTCGTAAATATAAAAACTTATATAGTATATAATTAAATCTTAAAAGCTAATTAATTTATAAATTAAATTAAATTTAACATTAATATATAAAATAATAACACCTATAAAAAAGTTTTTTAATTTAAAAAACCAAATATTAAATACTATAAAAAAAATCTATAAATATTAATATTTTTTTATAAATAGGCTTTAAAATCAATTAAAGAATTTTTAAATATTATATTAAAAATAGCTTTAATTTTCTATTTATTAATAATAAATAAATTACTAAAAATAAATTAGTTATATTAATAATATTAATATTGAAATAAAAATTTACAGCTTATAATATTATAAAAAATCTGAAAATAAAAATACATTTAAAATATTGAAAAAAAGGTTATTTTTAACTAAAATTTTAATATTTTATTACAAAATTTATTTTTATTAAAAAAAAGTTTTTAAATAATAATAAAAGTACGAAATCTTTTTTAACTTATTAAAGTACAAAGAAAAAATAAAGGATTCGTTATATTAAAACCTAATAAATAAATATAAAATTAGCTAATATAATATAAATAAATAAAACATAAAATAACTAACGTTTTTGTTTGGATAATTTTTAGTTTATATTATAAACAATAAATAGGTATTTTAATTAATCATTGTTGCACCTAGCACACTTTTAAAGATAAGGCTGCTACAATATGTGCTATATTATACTGATAAGGGAACACTGGTTTAATAAAAACGTCTTAATTGATTGATTTAGCTAAGCTTGTCTATCTATAAACATTGTTTATATAAACGGTGTTTAAAAGAACGCTGTCAGCTAAAGGCTGTTAGCTAACGTTATTATAACGTTATTAACCCTATTATCTGCCCCCTTTAGAAAAAAAATAAACAACGTTCTCGTTATTGCCTTTTATTTCGTCCGTATAATCCCAAACATAAGAAAAGCTCGTATTTAAATTAGTATATAATTAGATTAGTTTATAATTACGTCGGTATATTAGTATTAACAACCTAAATATAGTCAGTATATTAGTATTAACGACCTAAATATAAAAAAAGCACGCGATTAAATTATTATTTAATAAGATCAAATTTACTTAAAAAAAATATTAAAAATTATATTAGCGCAAACTAAAGTATTAATATAAAGATTATATTAACGCAAAAAATATTAATATTACGTTTAAAGCTTGCCGGTTACGTTGGCTTATTAGCTAACAACAAGAACTTTTATAGCTTTATAATATTTTTATAACAATCTAGCGTTTTTTAAATATTTTAATTTCTTTTTTAAACGTATTTTTAACGAATTATAAAATAGTAAGTAAGCTATTTTTTAGTTAAATTTAATTATTTTTTTTAACGTTAACTAATATTTATAATCTTAGTTTTTTTTATTATTACGTTTATTTTAATAAGGATAAATTGTTTATTAAATTAATTATTGTTTATTTTTATAATATAAATATAGAACTAAAGCTTGTTTTTATTATTTATAATATTTTTAGTAGTTTATATTTTATTAAAGTTATAAAATATTTTTTAAAAGCGTTTTTAATTTTTATAGTTATTGCTGCTTAAAAATTAGCTTTAATATTTTTAGCAAAATAAGTTAAACTTATTATTTTATCGATTTTTGCTACAATATATTTTATTATTGTTTTTTTTTAAATTTAAAAAAGTTTTTAATTTATATATTAATAATATTAATTTATTTTTATAACTAGTTAATTATATTTAAACTTTACGTACTATATTTATTAATTTTATTAACTAGTAAGTTAAATATGCTATTAATTATACCGCCGATATTATTAACGTTTTTTTAGAAAGTTTTTTAGGTTATATATAATATAATATTTATATTAATTATATTTTTAGCTATTAATATTTTATTTTATAAAAGCTAAAAGTTTAAATTAATAATATTTTTATTACCGATATATTTAAATATATAGTATTATATATTTATAATTAAAGCTATCGGTAGTAAATTTAATTCTAGCGTATTTTTTTTTTAGCAATTATTTAGCTATATAGTAATAATATTAAGTTTTTAATATATAACGAAGTTTTTATTTTATTTTTAAAATAAGATATTATATATTAAATTATATTTGCGTTATATTTATAAAATCTTTTTTTCGAAAACGTTAAAAATATTGTTAAATATGTTGTTTTTTTTATATTTTATAAAGTCGGCTATTTTAATTATATTGTTTGCTGCTATTAATATTGCTATTTTTAACGTTATCGAAGTTAATATATTATAATAATAGTTTAGTTAATATTTAAAAACTTTAGCAACATTATTTAGTAGTACTAAAAAAATAAAACTTATATACGTTAATAAATATTCGATTATATTTAAAAAAGTCCTAAAGCTATACTTTATATTTTTAAATAATTATAAAGCTTCTATTGCTTTTTTATAAAATAGGTTTAATTTAATAGTTAGTAGTTTATAGTTATTATTTTTTTAAATTTATATAATTATTTTAAGCTGCTTTTTTATAGTTATATATAGCTATTTTTTGGATAGTTAATTATTAAAAATAATTGTTGCTAAATAAACTATAATTTTTTTAATTAATTTTTTTTTTTTTAAAAATATTTTTAAATAGTACTAATATTTAATATATTTTAAACGTAAAGCTTATACTTGCTAAAATAAAGTTAAATCGGCTTATAATTTAGTTTTATTAATAGTTTTTAATTTTTTTTTTAAGCTAAATAATTTTTAATTAAGGTTATTTTTAATAGCGTTTTTAATTTTTTTTATAATACTTTTAAAATATTTTATTGCTTTATTATAAGCTTTAAATATTATTTTTAATTTTGCTTTAAAATTAAATATTAGTTTAAAAACTTTAAATAAAATTAAAGTATTAATTTAATTTTTGCTTAAGTAGCTATATATTTTTTATATTTTATTTTGTTTTAAAGTTTTTAATATTGTTAAACGGATTAAAAACGTTAAAATAATTATATACGTTAAAAAATTAAAAGTATTAAAAAATTAAAAATATTAAAAAATTAAAAGTATTAAAAAATTAAAAGTATTAAAAAGCTAGGTTTAATTGTTTTAGCTTAATTAAAAAAAAAGCTTTAAAATAAGTATAAAAATTATATTAAATATATTAATTATAAAGTATATATAAAAATTTTTTTAATAAATATATAAAATTATAAAGTTAAAAAATATTTATAATATTTGCTTATATAAATTATATTAAGTTTATTTTGTTAGTTTGTCCGGCTTTGCTTATTATATAACTTTTTATATTAATAAATAAATGTTTATTTAAAAAATTATATTTATTGTTTTTTAATTTTGCTCCGGTAATATTATTTTAATTAGCTTATTATGATTTAATTTAGTTGTTTTTTTAATTTTTAATTTATTTAGCGTTATAAAATACTTTTTATTAAATTTAGTAATAAGTTCTGCAGTATTTTTTATTAGCAAAATATAAAAGTACTATTTATTATATTTATTTATATAGTCCTTTTATTTAATAAAATATTTAATAGTTAAACGTTATTTTATTTTAGTTATTTTTTTTTAAAAGATAGTTTTTATTTCGTATAATATATAGTTTTTATTATTTTTGTTAATAAATACTCGTTTTAATAAAGAACGTTTTTTGCCGAACGGATTGTTTTTTTTTAGTGCTAAAAATAGTTATACTATTAAAACTACCCGATATACTTTTTAATATTATAAAAAATCGAGTTTATATATAAGTTTTTTTATTTTTTTTATTATTATAAAAGGTTTAGTTTTTTAAGCCGATTATTTTTATAGTAGGTTTTTAAGTAGGTTATATTTTTTATATAATTATAAAAAAATTTTATTTTTTATTTTAAATTATATTAAGTTATATTTAATATTATATTTAATTTTTATATTAGCTATTATAAATTAAATTATATTTTTTACGTTTTTTTAATATATTTAATAATATAGTATAAAATTAAAAGTTGTTTAAAAAACTTCGAGTATTAATAGCAGTCTTTAAAGTTTAAAACTAAAAACAATTTTATTTAAAAATTATTTTAGTACTAATAATTTATTATTATTAAAATTATATTATAAAATAAATATAATTTTAATTTATAACGCTTTTATTTTATACGCTAAATAATATTATATTATTATTTTAACGTTTTAATTTTATTTTTTATTTAGTTTGTTTGTTTAAAAATAGTAGCTTATTAATATTACTAATATAGTTTTTATTTATATTTATAATATTTACTAAAACTTTAATATAAATTTTAAGTTATAATTTGAAATAATTTTAAATAATATTTTTTAATTATATAGTAGCAGTAGTTTTGCTAATATTATTGCCTATTTTATTGCTAAATATTGTACGTTTTTAAAAATTAAAAAATATTTTTTGCTAAATTTATATATTATTATTATTATTACGTCGAAAATATTATATCTAAATATTTATTAAAAAAAATTAGCTAATAAAATATTTAGTATATTTATTATAAAATTTATAGCTAGTATATAATATAGTATAAATAGCTTTTAAATTAGCTTTAGTTTGCTTAGTAGTTTTTTTTTATTTGTTTTATTATTAAAATATTATAAATAATATTAAATATATTTTTTTATTTTTTTTAATACGTTATATATTATAAAGCTTTATAAATTATAAAATATTTGCTTTAGCTTAAAGTAATATATATTATTATAAACTATTTAAAAAATATTATTTTAATAGTTGTTTAAAATATATAAATAATATTTTTTTTTTTTATATATTAAATAAAACAAACTTCTATATATTTAATATAAAAAGTTAACTAATAGTTTTAATATTATTGCTATATTGTTAGCTTTTTTTTTATTTGCTATTTTAGTTATAGCTTTTTTTTATTATTTTAGTTCGTTAATAATTTTTATAAATCGGCAATTTATTTTATATTTTTTTTTTAGCTTTTTAGTTTATATTTTATTTAATAATATTTTTATTTAAACTAAATAACTAATATTATTTAAAATATTATTTAACGTATTATATTTTTTGTTTTAAAAAATAGCGTTATTTTAAAAGTTCGATATTATTAGCAGCTATAAAAAAGCGTTTAGTACTAAGTTAACGCGTTCTAGTATATATTGTACGTTTAGCTAAAATTATAATAATTACGTTAACGCTGTTATAAATTTTATATTTAGCTTAATAATATTTATAAATTAAAAATTTGTTTAATTTATAATATTTTATATTGTTTTATAATTAATTAAAATAATAACTAATAAAATATATAATTATAGTTAAACTTATAAATTTTAATAAGTTTATATAAGCTTAAATATTTTTAGCTTGGTTACGCTATATTTAGTTTTTTTTTTTATTAATATTTTATTTAAAAATATAATAAGCTAAACAGAATTAATTATTAAATATTATCCGTTTTATTTATTATTAGTATAAAATACTATAATATTATATTTACGCTTTTTAAAAACGTTTAATTTAACGAAAAATATACGGGTTAAGTTTTAATATATTAAATAGCTAGGTTTCGTTAGCTATTTTTATAATATTTAAAAACTATTTTTTTTTTATAAAGTTAGGTTAAATTTAACTTTGTTTATTTAATATTTTTTTATAGTTATTATTTTTAAAATTGTTTTATTTTCGCGCGTTTATATTAATAGTTTTATTTTTTTTTTTTATAGTAGCAATAGTTTTTATTAATACTATAAAATAAATTTATATAAAAACTTAACTATTTTTACTATTATTTTAACTTTATTATTTATATTTATTATTTTAAAACTATTTACTAAAAAGTTTAATAATTTTATTACTAAATATATTACAAATAACTTAGTTAACTTAAAACTTAAATTAATATTATTATATATATTTAGTACTGCTTTAATATATTTATAATGTTTTTTTATTATTTTCGAATAAATAATTATATTATTAATATATGCTTTTATATAATAAACGTATAAAAAAAGTTTTTTATTTATAAATTTTTTCGTAAAGTTTAAATTATTTTTAAATTTTATAAAAGCTACGTAAAAAACTTTTAGTTTTTTCAAAAATATAATAACTATTTAATTTTAGTATTTTAGCTATACTAGCAGTTAATAAAAAAAATTAAAATAGTTTATAATAGTTACAAAAAAATATTTTTTTAATTTTATAATAATAAAATTAAACGTTAGTAGTAAATAATAATTTAATACTACAATTTTATTAAATAGTTTTAAATTTATTACTATTTTACTTTTATAAACATTATTAACTATTCGCTATGCTATAAAAACTAAATAGCTAAACAAAGTAAGTTGTTTTATATAATTTATTTTACTTTCGTTATATATTTTATTAAAAGTTTTATTAACGAACTTTTAATTTTTTAACCTAAAAGTATATAGCTATATAAATATAACAATTTAATTTTGCTA
>MU383337.1:0-12033 GCA_022495125.1 Xylaria acuta | reverse complement strand
AGTTATTAGTAAAACTTAAATAAAACAAAAATAAACTAAAATTAAAAATTAAAAAACTATTTAAAACTAATAAAGTTATTATATTTAATAATTAATTAATTTATACTAGTAATAAAATTACCATAAAAATTTTTTTATAATTATTTAATAAAATATTTAAAATATAAAAAAACTAAAATATTATTAATATATTTAAAAATAATTAAATAAAAATATTATTAATAAATAATTAATAAAAAACTAAACTTAATAGCTAACTATATTTATTTAATATATAAAATAAAAAAGCTTTAAATATTATTTTTAATAAATTATATAAATAAAGCTAAATAAAATAAGTTATTAAGCTTTTATTTTTTATTTACTTTATATTTATTACTTAGTTATAACTTAAAAATAAGCTATATTTATAACTAGTTATTAATTTAAAAGCTTTAAATAAAATTATTATTTTTAATAACTATTTATTACTTTTTTAAACTAAAATAATATTATTTATTTAAAAAAAATTATAACTATAATAAATATAATTAAATTTTATTATTAATTTAAAGTATACTTTTATTACTATAATAAGTTTATTATAATAAACTTATAAAAAATAAAAAAATTTGTTATAGCTTTAATAAAGTTTTATAATTTAACAATATATATTTAACGTTTTATAAACAAACTATTTTATTATTATAAAAAGTTTTATTATTAATTTATTAATAATATTATTATTTATTTAAATATTAAAAAAATTTTTTTATATATTTATGTATAATTTTTTAGCTTTTAAAAAATAAATATATTTTTTTTTACTAAAAAAGGTTTTTATAATATACTTTTTAATTAAACTTTTAAACTTTTAAATAAATGTTTTTAAAATATTTACTATTAAAAAAAAACTAAAAGCTTTTTAAAATTTAAAGTTTTTTAACTAGTTAAAAGTTTTTAAATAATATTTAAAAAGTAGTAAGTTTTTAAAAATTTTATTATTTTATTATACTAAATATTTTAAACTATTTTAACGTTATAAAAACGAACTATTTAATAAAGGTTATAAAGTAAGTTATATTATAAACAACAATTTAAACAAACATTAAACATATTATAAGTTAATTATTTTTAAACTAATAAAAGCTAAAAAAACATTTTTTATAATAGTTTAAAACTTTATTTATAAATATATAATATTATATTATTATAACTTAATAAAAAAACTATTTATATAAATTAATAAATTATTAAAATAATCTTTTAACGTTAAATTTTTTTTCATTTTTATAATAAATATATATAAATACTAAAAAATATTAGTTTAAATATTTAAATTTTACTTTTTATATTTTTAAGCTATTATATATTTTAACCTAAAATATAATATAGTTTTTTTAAGCTAAAAATAGCTTATATTATATAAATATATAAATAATTAAAAACTATAATAAAAATATTTTAAAAACTAGTAGTAGTATTAACTAACTATTTAATAATAAAAAATATTTTTAACTAAATAAATTTTAATATAAAATTAACTAACTATACGAACAAAAAACTAGTAAACCCGTTAATTTATTTATTTTAATATAAACTATAAATATATTATTTATTTATTTAAGTTAATTTTATACTGAACGCTTTAAGCTGCTTTAAAAATATTATTAACTTAATAAATAAAAATAACAAAATTAAACAATTAAATAAAACTTTAATATTTAACTAAATATAAATAATAACGTTTAAAGCTATAATAGTTAAAAATATAAAAGTTAAAATTATAGCTAACTATAATAAAGATTTTAAATATTATAAAATTATTAAAAAAATTTAAAATAATAATAAAAATATTATAAATTTGTTTAGCCCGGCTATTTATTTATAATAATAAATAAACTATTATATAATATTAACTAAAAAAAAAATATAAACTTTATATTTTTAAAAAATAAATAAATAAGTTTATAAATATAGCGTATAATAAAAAATATTATTTTAAGCAAAAATATATAATATAAAAGCTTAAGCTATACGTTATAAAATTTAAAATAAAATATATATAAAAATATATAAACTATTATAATAGCTATAAAATATATATAATTAATAAAAAAAAGCTATATAATAACTATTATTTAATTTATTTTAAAAACGCGCGCTTAATAAAAATGATTGCTATAAATTTTATTATAAAGTTATTTAAAGTATTAATAATAAATATACCGTAATAACTAAAAAAATATTTATATTATAACATATTAATAACTATAACGTACGTTATATTAAAAAATATTATTAATTTTAAGCTATATAACTTATCTTGTTAAAAATTAAACGTTAATATTAATAAAATAATTTTTATTATTTAACTAAAAAATATTAAATAATGTTATTTTTAACTATAACTATAAATTTATATTAAAGTTTTTAAAAAGCTTATAAAAAAGCTTTAATATATAATTATTAATAACTATAACGTACTATTTATAAAAAAATAAACTATTTAACTATAAAAACTAAATAGTTAAAATTATAATTTAATATTATATTTTTATATACTTAAACTATAATTAAGTTAACTTATTATTATTATTATAATAAAACTTTAATAATATTTTTTTAATTAAATTATTAATATATAAATAGCTATTTAAATTTTAGCTATTAAGCTTAAATAAAATATTAACTTAAATAAACTAAAAAAAAATAAAGCTAAAAAAATTATAATTTATTTAAGTTATAGATTGGTGGCCTATGTAGCTCGACCGGTAGCTGCGCCCACACACTAGCCACTACACTTATAGCCCTACTAGGGCAGCCCTACCCTACACACATACTTAAGTAGATTTTATATAGCTAGCTTTTGTTCTTTTTTTTTCTTTTTTTTTTATTTATAAATTTTTCGTATAATATACTATATATTATAAAAGCTTTGTTTTTAATAATATAACTAATATAATAATTAATAGATTATTTATTAATTTAATAAAATATTAGGACTACTTTTTAATATTTTTTACCAATATAAAAAAAAAGACTATATTAGTAAAAATAAACGTTAAAATACCTCGATTTAAAAAAAAGCATACTAAAAATAAAACAAAAGCTTGCAAGCAAATATATTTTAACCCTATTAATTTTTAAAATCTTATAATATATAAAAATTAAATCTTTAATAGTAATATAAAATTAAAATAGCAACTTATTTTTAAGTTAAAAAAACTATACTATAATAATATTATTATAAAAAGCTATAGCAATAATAAAAAACTAACCTTAGTTAATTTTATTTATATATTTTAAAACTAAATTAACTTTTTTAATTTTAAAGCTATAAAGTTTAAAAAAAATAGCAAAGCTTTTTTTATAACTATAAACATTTTTATAAAAAACTATACTGTTATATTTATAAAAAAAAATTATTTTGTTTTTTCTTTTATATTTATTATTAAAAATAACAAACAAACATTTTTTAAAACTAATAAATTTATAAATAAAAAAAATTTTAATATTACTGTAATAAAATCCTTTAAAGCTATATTTTAAAAGTTTAAAGCTAAATTTTTGCTTATAATAGCTTACTGTTAATATACTATAAACTTATATTTTTTATTTATATATATTAATAGTTAAGTCGACTTTTTTATTAAATAAGCTAAAAAATTTAAAAAAATTATAATAAAAAAAAATAAAACATTAATTAATATAACTATTAAAACCGGACTAAATAGTCCTTATTTAAACAATAAGTTTACTGTTAATAAACTTTTAAAAAAACTTAAAAATATTATTAAAAATTACAACTATATTTAAAAACAATTAAAAAAGTCTAACTAATATATAATAAACTTTTTAAGTTATTAAAATAATACTTTTATTTTAACTTATATTAAAAGCAAAACTTATAAATTTATAAAAATAACTATACCTACCTTTTATAATAATAAAAAAAAAAACAATATTAAATTTAAAATTTAGCTTTAAAAAATAAAAAACTAATTATTAACTAACTAAAATTAATTTGCTTAAAATAAAATAAAAATAACAAATATTAAATTATATTTAAATAGTAAAATTATTAAATAACAATGGCTTTATTTTATTAATATATACTTTAATATATTAACAACTTTTAACAAATTATTTTAATATGTAAAAAAAAACTATTTTAATATAAATATATTAAAAAAAACAAAAGCTAAATAATATAAACTAAAGTTTAAAACATATAAGCTTATATAATTTTTTAAGTTTAAAGTTAACTTTATTTAACTCGCGAAAAAAATACGCCTTAACAAAAATAAATAAAAATTTTTTTTTAAAAATAAATTGTTTATATATTTAAAAACTAAAGTCTTTTTTAAATATATTAAAAAATCCGTTACTTTTAATAAATTTATTAAATATTATATATAAATAGCTTATAGTTTTTATATCGGCGATTAAAAATATAATATTACTTACAAAGTAAAAAATATATAAAAACTAAATTTGCTTAATAATAATTGTAGCAATATATAAATACTTCGCTATAATAGTATAAATACTACTACTTTTTTATCTAAAAAAACCTAATATTTTAAACCTACCTTTAATAAAATATAAAAATTAATACTAAAAAACAAATATTTTAATTATTATTAACAAAAATATATTATTTAAAACTACTTTTTAAAAAATAAAACAACTATTAATCGTAAAATATAAGTTGCTATTATTATAGCTAAGTTTAATTCTTAAAACTTAGCTAAAAATAATATTTTTAAAAAAAAAAAAAAAAAAAAAAATAACTTTAAATAAAATAAACTTTTACTTAAAAAAAATATCCTAAAAAAACAGCGTTAATAAAATAAACCTAATAAACAAATATTTAAAAAAAAAGCCCTTTTTATATATTTATACTATAAATAATAATAAACTTTTTTTAACTACAAACAATTCTTTTAAAAATATAAAAGCAAATATATATATATATATAAACATTTAATTTACTAAAAAAGTTATAAAACTTTTAAAACTACTTATAATAATATAATTCTAGCTATAACTAATAACTAGCTATAATAGTTAAAACAACTAAAATATTAAAAAAACTTTATTGTTAACTTTAAAAATATAAAATAAAACTTTTAAAAATATCCTTATAAATATATTAAATTTATAATATAAAATAATTATTAAAAAGTTCTAGTTTTAAAAATATAATATTTTACCCAATTATAAACAAAATTAATTAGTTTTTTTATTAGATTTTCCTTTTAATTATTATATTAAATATAATTTAACTATAAATAAAGCTAATAAATAGCTATAGCACCTAAATTATTAACTTAATATAAATCAATATAACTATAATATAAATAAAAAAAAAGCAAAAAAACAACGTTAAAAAAAAAAGCTATAAAATATTTAAAAACTAACCTTTTTTTAAAAATCTTTATTTTAAAACGTAAAAACCTTATATTAACAAATATTGCTAAAATATAATATAATTTAAAAAAAATACCCTTTTTATTTTTACTTATACTTACTAAAAAAAAAAAAAAACAAACATAAAAAAAAAAAAAATAATAAAAAAATATATTTATTTTTATTTAAAAATTAAATAATATAAATTTTTATAAAATATAATAAAATAAAATAAAATAATATAAATATAAACTTTAAACTAATATAGTAAATTTAAATATATTAATATTTAATAATATAATAAAGCGGGATAAAAAAGCTAATAAAATATAGATTACTAGCATTTATAAACTTAATAAATTAATTAAAAACAAAAAAAAAAACAAAAAAAACTTCTTTAAAAACAAAAACAAAAAGCTAAAAAAAAAACAATAAAATTTATACTTTTTAAATATTATAACCTATTTTATACTTTTAACAAAGTTAACTTTAATACTTTTTTTTTATACTAACTAAAAATAAATTACCAAATTATATTAACTAACAATAAATCCGTAAACAATTTAAAATATAGTTTACTATATAAAATATTATTAAATAAATTAAAAATAATAAAAAAATACCTAGTTAATAATTTATAAAAAGGTTTTATTAAACTAAATAACGTACCTTTTATTTCCTTTATTTTGTTTATAAAAAAAACAAACAAAAAACTCCGCTTTTATATAAACTACTAGAAACTAAATATAATTACTAAAAAAAACAAGTATTTTTTACTTTTTATTAAAAAAACCTTAGCTTATATATTTAAAGCTAAAATTTTTACTAAAATAAACGTATAATAAACATTTTACCGCATTAAAGTATAAAAAAAAAACGAAAATTTTATAATGTTTTATACGTAATATAATATATATTATTATAAAGTTTTTCTGTTTAAGCTATTAAACAAACTATTAATTTTTTAACGTTATATTAATAATATTTTTATTTACTTAAATAATATTAAAAACTATAAAAAGCATATAAAAATAGTTCTATAACGTTTATATAATATAAAATTATAAACAAATATAAAAAAATTAAAATTTTATATTATTAAAACCAAGTTTTTAAACTATATTATTAACATTAAAAATATATAAATTAACTTTATAAAAATAGCTACAATAGTTAAATAAAAAGCGCTTACAACTATAAAAAATATATAATCCTTTTTAAAATTTTATAACTTTTACTACAAGTTTATATTTAAATATAATCGAATAATAATAGTACTAAATTATTTAACCTAAAAAAACGTCTTTTTTAAATAAACAAAAAAATATAAAAAATCTTTTTTTAAGCTAAAAAAAGCTTTAACTTTTTTACTTTTACTACGCTATTATAAATTTAAATTACCTACTAAAATAAAAACTAATACTTTTAATAATATTGCTATTAATATAATATTTTAAAAATACAGCAATAAATAATACTTAATAACGTTTTTTTTTAAAATATTATAAAACGTTAAATTTAACTATAATATTTTTAACAAAAAAATACTAGCTATAATAATAGCTTTAAAAAAATAACAACTTAAATTAATCGGTAATTATAACGAACTTTTTTTTACTATTACTAACTATTAAACATTAAAATATTTTAGTATTAAATAATATTTTAACTTTTAACAAACAAAATAAACTATTTTTTTTTTTCGAACACGATTTTTTTATTATTTTTTAACCTAAAAAAAAAAATATAGTAATAAATATACTATTTAAAAAATAAAAAGATTTAATAATTTAAAAAAACAAAAAAAAAGCGTAACGTTATTTTATAATTTTTTAACCCGTTAACAATAACGTACGTAAACTTTTAGCATAAATAAAAAATTATATTAAGCTGTTTGTATTATAACTTTATAAAAAATTAAAAAAATTAAAAAAAACCCTAATTAGTTAATAAAACACTTTATAAAAACTATAAAAATCCTACAATAAAAATCTATTATAAAAAAACTTACAATTAATAAAATAATAACTTTTAAACCTTATATAATAAATTAACTATATATAATAAACAACTAGTAATACTTAACTTTTTTTACTTTTATATTAAATTAATATAAAAAGCTTATAGCAGTATAACTACTATATACCCCAGCAAAAAAAAAATACGAAAATTAGTAAGTAAAAAATATTAATAGCTAAAACTTAAAAAAAATTATAATATTTATATAGCTAACTATATAAAATATAAACTTATAAAAATACTTAAAAATAAAATATTTAACAAGTTAATACTTCTACTAATACTTAACTATATTTAACGCTACCTAGTAATAAATTTTAAATAAATATTAAAAAATAAATATAGTTTTAACAATATATTAGTTATAATAAACCAATTAAAAAAAAAAGCTTAAACAATACTTTATACTATATAAGCTACAGTTAAAAATACGGCTAAAATATACTATAAAAAGCCTTTTAAAATATTTAAAATCTTAATAATAATAACTTTTAATCGTAAACCTTAATTTATTTTTACTTTTATAAATAAATTATATAAGCTTATAAACGTTTAATATACTTTAGCTTTTATAAACTATTATAAAACTATAAAATAAACTAAAATTATAAACAAATATATAAATTAACAACTACGCCCGTATATAAATTATTACTAGAACAATTAGTTAAAACATATTCTTGTTATAAACTACGCTTAAACCTTGTTACCTTATAAATTTACAAGGTTATTACTTTATAAAATAAAAATAAGCTTTTTTATACTTTTTTATTTCGATTAAAAAAACAAAACAGCAGCAAAAAAGTTAAAAAATTTACTAATTTAAAAAAAAACTTTATAAAAACATATATAAAATAAAACAAAAAAAATAGTAAGCTTTATAAATACTGCTAAAAAATACTTTACTTATAGCTAAAAATATATAATAAAACAAACGAATTAAAGTTAGCGCAAACTTAACTTTAATATTAAAAATTATATTTTAATATTAAAAAAAAAATAGTTATAAAAAACAAATAAACCTTTTAACAAATTTAATTACTTAATAATATAACAAAAGTATAAAATATTTAAAAAAAAAAATAATATATTTATATTAAATATTCCGCTTTTTTAGCGAGCTATAAATAAATATTATATAAATAAGCTATATAAATATTTTAATAATTTACTTCCGGAGCAAAAAGCTAAAAACCCTAAAAAAAAAATTATAAAGCTTAAAAGCAAAAAAAAATTTATAATAAAAAAAATAAAAATATTAAAAATTTACTATTATAAGCTTTAATATTAAATTAACTAAAAAAAATAAAATATCGATAATAAATAGTACTTTATAAAAAACTTTAAAAATAGTATAAAACTACTAAAAAAATTCTATAATATAAATCTTAATTTTATAAAACTATTAATAAAGCTATAAACGTAGCTAAATATAGCGTATAACAAAAAATTTAATATATTATACTTTAATAACAATAAAGCTATATTATAAAAAAAAAAAACAATAAAATAAAAGTACGCATAAATTATATTAATCGGAAAAATAATAATTTAACGTATAAAAAAGCTTATATAATAACTTAATAAAAAAAAGCCCAATAATAACTATATAAATAAAAACTTAAAGCAATTTTTTTTTTTGCTAAAAAATAGTTAAAAGTTAGCTGTTTAAATACTATATATATCTTATAAACAAGCTAAAATTTTTTTTTTTAAAAAGGGGTAGTTATAAATTAATAGCCTATATAGCTCGACCGGTAGCTGCGCCTATATACTAGCCACTGCACCTATAGCCCTACTAGGGCAGCCTTACCCTACACACGTATTTAAGTAGATTTTGTACAGCTAGCTTTTGTTCTTTTTCTTTTTTTTCTTTTTATTTGTAGATTTTTCGTACAATATACTACATATTATAGGAGCCTTGTCTTCGATAGTGTGACTAGTGCAACAATTTAAAACTATATTTAAAAAAATATTAAGCTAACAATAAATTTTATTATTATTAAAGCTAAATAATATTATAATAATAAATATAAACTTATAAAATTTAATATAAACAATAAAATTTATTTAAAACTTTATAATAGCTATTATTTTTTTAATAAGCTTTTTAAAAAGTATTTATAATAACAAGCTAGTTTATAAAAAATTAAATAATAAATTTAACGTTTAACTTATAAACTTAATTTATTTAAAATATTTAACGTTTATTTAATTATATTAATAGCTTATTTATTTTTAAATAAACAAAGCAAAAACTTATACTACTAGCAAATATTTATATTAAAAGTTATTAAAAATAGCTAAAACTTAAAAAAAAAGAAAAATTTTTAAAATCGAAATTATTTTTA
Organism: Xylaria acuta; assembly: GCA_022495125.1. Classification (NCBI taxonomy): domain Eukaryota; kingdom Fungi; phylum Ascomycota; class Sordariomycetes; order Xylariales; family Xylariaceae; genus Xylaria; species Xylaria acuta. Next base: position 2,269 of record MU383337.1, on the reverse strand, counting down.
AATATAAATTAAATCGATTTAAAACTAAATTTAATTATTTAATTAAATAAAAAAGCTATAAATATAAAAATAATTAGTAAAAATTAAAGTAATAATTATATAATTTTAAAAACTTAATAAAAAAATATTAACTATATAAAAAAAGCTATTTAAAAACCAAAAAAAAAAAGCTTTAAAGCTTATTAAATATTTTAAAAGTTAACTTTATAAAAGCGTACGTTTTATAATATAAGCTTTAATATATATAATAGTTTATTTAATATTATTAAAATTAACAATGTTTTTTTATACTTTAATATTTAATATATTAAGCTAAAAAAAAGCCTTTTAAAAAAAAGGTTTATTTATAGCATAGCTATTTTATAGCTATAATAGCTTAGTTTATAAATTAAATAAAACTTATAAAATTAAGGCTAAGGTTATTGTTTATAGCACCGTTTATTATAATCCTCTTTTTAATTTATATTATACTCTTTAAACTTAATATTGCTTTTTTACCTTTAATAAAGCTTACTAGCTAAAACGTTAAAATTAAGTTTTTTTTTATTTTTTTTACGTTTTTTTATAAACAAGTTTTTAAAGTAATTATATAAGCAAAAATTATTAAAATTAAAATTAAAAATTTTTAAGTTATTTAAATTTATATTAAATTTAATACGCTTTGTTTTATACCTTAAAAAAATCTATACATTATTATAGCTATAAAATTACGTTTTTTAAAACAGCTATTATTTTAGTGCTTTTTAAAATCGTTAATATTAATTATATTTTTAAAACTATAGCTTTTATTTTTATATTTATTTAAGCTTAAAATATTTTTAATATTAATATTTTAGTCCGTAATAAATTTTAGTTTATATTATTTAATTATAAAGCCTTTTATTTATTTATATATTGTTTTTAAAATATTTATATTATAATTATTTTTTTATTATTTATTAATTATATTTTATAGCTTATTTATAAAATTTAATTGTTTAACTATATTTTTATATATTATTTTTAAAGCTTTATCATGTTTATTAGCTTTATTAACTAGCTATTTTATAGTATATTAATTAAGTTTAATTTTTATACATACGTTTAAAAGTTTATAAGTTATAGTTTTTAATAAAAATTAAGCTTTAAAAAGTAAATAAAATTTTATATATATTTTTACTAAAATAATTTTATTATTTTTTAACAAGATATTAAACATTATATTAGTTTATAATATTATTTTTTAATAATATATAATAGTTTTTAATATTAAAAGTATAAAAAAAATTAAATAATTATACTTTTATATAAATATATAAAACTAATAAAATACTTTATAATATTTATAAAATAAAATATAAAAATATATTATTAAACTTACTTATTATTAAAAGTTTATATGAAAATATACGCTTTAATACACTAGTTAAATATATTTATAAATAGTTAACTTTAAAGTTTATATTGTTATAAATTATTTTAAGCGTTAAAACGTATAAATACGCTATAAACAGCTAACTAATAAAAGTTTTTAAATTTAATAAAAAGTATCAAGTATAATAAAAAAGCAAGAATATTTATTAGATTTTTTGCTATATTAAAATAATAGCGCTTTTAACAAGCAATAGTTAATAAATTAAAAAATTGTTCTTTTATATAAAATTTACGTAAATATATAAATTTACTATAAAAAATAGTTTTTAATATTAAAAGTAACTAATAATAGTTTAGTTTAGTTTAATTTATACTATAAAACAATAAAAGTATTATTTAATATAAGTATTTATAAGTATAAATAAAAACTATATATATAAAAAAATTAAAAAAAAGAAGTTTTTAAAGTTTATAGCTTTATATATTTAATAATAATATATATGCGTATATATATATAGCTTAGCTATATATATAAGCTTAATAAAGCTACTTTTAACTATATTTGCGTATATTCCTTGTTTACACGTATTAAAAATATAAATTATTAATATTTATAAGCTTAATAAAATAAAAAAAAATAAAAAAAAAACAATAAACTTTATTTTTTTTAACTATTATTATTTATTTTATCCTTTTAATAAAGTTAATTTTTTTATTTTTTTTTTTAACTAAAAATAAATTATTATATTATATTATTAAATAATAAGTTTATAAATGATTTAAAATATAGCTTAAAATATAAAATATTATTAAATAAATTAAAAATAATATATAAATATTTATTGAATAATTTATATAAAAGATTTATTAATTTAAACAAGATATTTTTTTTTATTTTTTTTTTTATAAACAAATA
>MU383336.1:0-12153 GCA_022495125.1 Xylaria acuta | reverse complement strand
ATTATTATTTTTAATATTTTATAAAAGCTGCTAAATTTATATTTATTTATTAAATAAAGTTAAGCTATAAGCTTATAGCTTATATATTTATTTTTAATATAAATATTAACAAATTTAGTTTATTTATTTTTATATTAGTTATTTATTAATTGCTTAATAAAAAGTTAATAGTTTGTTAATTTAGTCCGATTTTAAAATTTTTAAAATTTTAAAACAAATTTACGTTTAATATTTTCAATATAGCGCACTTTTTTAAAAAAACGCGTTTGTTTTTTAGTAGTAAATTTATTATATTATTTAGCAAATATTTTAGTACGTATTAAAATAATAATAAATAAAATATTTATAAGCTATATTATAAATAATAAAATAAACTATAAACAAATTAATAAAAAATATAATATATTTTATATTAAGCTTAAAGTACTAAAACGTTACTTTTACTTTTTATATTTTATAAAAAAAATAAAATTATAAATTATTTTTTACTTCGAGCTTAAAATATTAAAACGTTATTTTTGTTTTTTATATTTTACAATATTTTATAGCGTACTAAAACGTCGGCTATAGTAAAAATAATTTATAACGTTTATAAACAAAATACGAAAATATTTTATTAAGCTTGCTTTTAATATACTAAAATATTAGCTTATTAACAAGTTTTTATAAAATATATAAAAAATCGGTACTAAAAATAATATTTAATAATAATACTTGCTTTAATAAATATAATATTTTAGGTTATAACTTAATTAAATATAAGCTATTAGCGTAAAATATACGTATAATTACTGCTATAAAAATTAATATTTTTCGACCTTAAAAAATTAAAAAAATAATAGTTTTTAATATAGTCTAGTATTTATAATAAAACTATATAATAAAGCATTACTTTAAAAAAAAAAGTTTAAATAGTAAAATAAAAGCTTAATTTAAAAAAAAAAAAGGTATTTTGCAAACAAATCCTCGAAGTAAATATGTTTGCGAGCATACTTTATATGCTAAGTAGCTGCTAACTAACAGTCGTTGCTAGGTAGCAGCCCTACGGGGCTGCCCCTAATAAAAACGCCTCTATTTATAGCCTAAACCCCCTAGGGGTCTATATTAGTTTATTTTTTATTACTTTAAATTATAAGCATTTATTAAGCTTTTACTTCGTTTTATTAATTATTATTTATTTTAACTACATTTATTTATGTTTATTAAGTTTTTATATTTTATATTATTATTATTATTATTATTATTATTATTAATGTTTATTAACTTTTTATTATAAAAGTTATTTTTTGTTAAAATGTTTATATTTTCTTTGTTTTTAAATAGTTTAACTTATTGTTTTTATATTTTATAAAAACATTTTAATCTTTTTATAGTTAAATTTAACAAAGTTAGTTTTAATTAAATCGTTTAAATTATTATTAAGCTAGTTTTTTTACTTTTTATTAAAATTATTATTGTTTAAAAATATTATTAAAAAATATTATAAATATTTAAACTATATTTTATTATTAATAAAATATAATAAGTTAAAATATTTATTAAGCATTACTTTATATATAAAGTTAATTAAACTAATAAATAATAACTAGTTTAAAAAAAACCCTTTTTTAGCTTTTTTTACTATTGTAAATAACTTTACAAGCTTGTTAAACGACTTAATATAATTAAAAGCATATAAAAGCGGCTAAAAAACGCTTTAACGTAAAGTACGTATAATAATAACAACAATAGCACGTAAAAAAAAAGCTATTAATATATAAATAAAAAATCCGTTTGTTAATATATTTATTAAATACGTTAGAAAATTTATACTTAACGTGTTTATTAACGCTTTTTAAAAATATTTTATTTTTAGCAAAAAAACAAGCTTATAACTATATATAAATTGTTTAATAAATTTATTAAGCTTATATTTTAGTTAAAAAAAAAGCTTTTACTTTAATAAAACGTTAAAAAAAAGCAGTTAATAAAATATTTAAGCGCTTTTTAAAAATTTAACTATTTTAAAAAATTTACTATTAAACAACTAAATTTAAACATATTAATTATTTGTTATAATTTTAACAAAGCTTTATAAAAAGTTTTATAAAAAACGCGTTAATAAACGTTATATAAACGTAAAAAATAATAACAATAAAAGCTTAACAAGCTTTTATAACGAAAGTTTTTAGTAAAAACTATTAAAGGTAATAAGGTTTTAAGTTTATATATTATAATAAAGAAAGAAAAAAAAACTTAGTAAGTTTCCTGCTAGAGGTAAAAGCTTTACTAAGGCCCTAACTTCTTTATTTAATTTATAAAGTAAGGCTATATTTAACAGTGTAGGTCCCCCTACGGGGGACACCCCCCTTGCTTAAATGTAGCAGTTTTTTTAATAAAACGTAATTATAATAAATATAATATAAGCAAAAGGTTTAAACACCTAATTTACCTATTATTAGGAAGAAATATTCTACTTAAAGAGAAAAGGAAAGAAAAGAAAGTTTAAAATACATGTGCGCGCAGCTAGTTATATAGGTAGTTGTATATAGAGGCAAGTATTCACTACGGTTGCTAGTGAATACTGGTATGTAGCCACCCTTAGTCACACAGACCACTTAACCAAGCCACACGTAGACCTGTGGGTTTAGTGGGTCTATGACAGTAATAAATTTTTTTTAATATAAACTAATAATAATTATTATAGCAGTAAATATAATATTTTTTAAAACTAAAGCTATAATAGCTAAAAAGCTTTAAAACAAAAATATAATAATTATTTTTTTAAAAAAGCTTTTAAAAAAAGTTAATAAACATAGATAAATTAAAGCTGCTTTTAAAACAACTATAAAGCTATAATATAAAAAAATCGTTATAATAGCTAAAAAAATCTTTATAGTACGCTTAAAAAAATTTACGTTAATTAAGCTGTTAAAACAACTTTAATAAATATTTGCTTAAAGCTTACTAGCTATAAATAAATATACTTAAAAATTTAAAAGCTTGTTATAATATAATTTTATTTTATATAAATATTTAGTTATTTTACCTTGTTATATAAATATACTTTTAATAAAAAAATAGCAAAATATATTATTTTATATTGTTAGCTATTAAATAATAATAATAAAAAACTTGTAAAAAAAGCTAGCGTTTATAGCTTTAAAAACTAAAAAAAAACTTAAAAGCTATTATAAATACTTTTATAAACTCTTTAAAAACTAGCCCGTTAGCTTTTAAAGTTTAGCTAGGTATAAATATATAATTTTATAAAAATAAAAAATAAAAAAATAAAAAATCGCGCTAAAAAAAATCTTTAAAGCTATAGCTTACTTATACTCGAGCAAAAAATAACGCTCGTTAAAAAATTTAACAAACGTTTTACGTTTGTTAAAAAGCTTTATTTTTTTGTTTTAAAATTAACTCAAATAAAAACTTAATAATAAAAATTAAATAATAACGTAAACGTTATATTTAACTAGCGCGCTTATTAAATATTTAAAAAAGCGTACCTAAAAAAAAACCGCTTTTTTTAGCATAGTTTTTGCTTATAAAAATAAATAAATAAAATAACCGCATTATAAAACAATATAATAAATTAAATTAATAATAATAATAATAACTAGTTAAAAGCTTATGTTTTATTTATTTTAACGATTTATTATTAATATAAATAATTATTATAAACTTTATTTTTATATTATTTAAAATAAAAAGCAAAAATGTATAATAGTAGCATTAACTATATATAAGGCTATTTATATAAAGCTTGCTATATAGTGCTAAGCTAGCTTATTAAACTAACTAGTAAAGCAGTATACGTACGTAAAATTTTTTTACTTAAAAAAAATTTTCTGTATAAAAGTTTTATTTTTATAAATAGTTAAAAAAATAAATCGATATATATAATATTTATTTTACTTTTTTATTTACGTATAATATTATATTTTTTATTTACTTAATATTAATTAATATTTTTAGTTATAAAAAATATAAATTAATAAAAATAAAAACAAAATTTTAACTTAAACATATAAACTATATATTTTATATTATATTTTAGCTTAACTTTGATATAAAAGTTTAATTAATAATATATAATTATATTATTTCCTTTTTAACTATTATTATATAAACTATATAAAAGTTTACTTTATAATTAACTTTATATATTTATAACTATATTAAATAATAGTTAATTATATAAAAACTATTAAAAATAAATATATAAAAACGTTAAAACTTTTAAAAAATAACCCTTAATATTTTTAACTAATTTTTTATATAAATTTATAGCTAAAAAAATCGTTAAATATACTAGCATTTTTTAGCTGCTATATAAAAAATAATTAACTTTTAAGCATATAATAAGACTTTATATAACTTTAATATAATAATTTAAAAAAAATAAACATGTAAGCTACGTATTTATATATAAAATATAGTTAAACTTTATATAAACTTAAAAATTGTTAAAAAATATGGGCTAAAAACTTTAAATTAGTTAAACTATAAATATTATAGTTTATTAATAACAAAATTATTATAAAAATTTATAATATATTTTATATAAAAAAAATTTTAAACTAAAAGTTTATAAAACGCTTTAAAAAAAACTATATTATATAATTTACAAAAAAAAAATTTTTTAACGTATAAACTTTAACTTTTTATATAATAATTTTAAACATTACTAGCTTTTTTTACTTTAAATTAATAACTTTTTAATTAAAATTATAATAACAAAAACTTTTTTATATAATAAATTAACTTTGCTATATTTATTTTTAAAACTAAAATATAATTTTAAAAAAATTACTATATATAAAATAAAAAAAAATTTTTAACTTAAAATAATATATTATTATATAATAATAAAGTATTAAAAATATACTTTAAAAAAATATTTTTATTTATAAAATATTATTTATTTATTATATTAATTTAAAACTTAATTATTAAAAGAGATAGTTTAAGTAGTAAAATAAAGCTTGATTAAAAGGAAAGGAAAAAGTGTCTCGCAAACAGATCCACGAAGTGGATATGTTTGCGAGCACACTTTGTGTGCTAGGTAGCTGCTAACTAACAGTTGTTGCTAGGTGGCAGCCCTACGGGGCTGCCCTTAATAGCAACGCCTTTATTTATAGCCTAGACCCCCTAAGGGTCTATATTAATTATATAAGTTAAAAATATATTATATTTTTAATATATAATAAAATCTTTTATTATATAATATTTTTTATAAACTTTTAAATAACTAATATTTTATATAATATTAAATATAAAAATATTTATATTTTATATTTAAATTTTATTTATATATAATATTTAAAATAAAACTATTTTAGTAGCAAAATATTAAATATTTTTAAAAACCTAGCAAAAAAAAAATTTTATTTTAAAAAACTGTACAATTTACTTTATAATAAAATATAATAGTTTATTAACTTTTACTAAAAAATAAAAATTATAAAAAAATAGTTTTATATAATATTTAACTATTTTAACTAGTTATATAAAAAACTATGATATATATTATATTAATTTAAATTATATATAAAAAAAAACATATAATATTATAAATTTATATTTTAATATAGTTATAAACTATAACTAATATTAAATAAATTAAATTAATATTATTTTTATATAAATATACTAATAAAAAAAGGACTTTTTATTATATAAAGCTTTAAAAATAATAATTAATAAATTATTAAAAGTATAAAAAATATTTAAAATAAAATACTTAAAAAAATATATTTTAGTACAACTATTATATAAATATATAAAAGTATGCTAAAATTTAAAATAATATTTATTTTTTAAAAACTTATATATAAAAGCTTTTTTTTTAACTTTTGTTTATATTTTTAAGTTAAAAATAATTTATTAAACAAATATTTTATATAAAAAGTAAAAAATACTTATTATATAAACTAACAATATAATTATATTAATTATTACTCCGTATAATATAAAAATATTAAATAATATTTCCGTAAGTTTTAAAAATAATATTTTAGCTAAAACTATACAAATATTTATTTTTAAAAAAATATTCGTATAAATAAAACATGCTTTATTTGCTAAAAAAAAAATATTAGTTTATAAATTATATTTTTAAAAAAAAAGTTTATATAAAACGTTAATATTTTAATACATATAAAATAATATTTAATAATAAATTAACTTTAAAAATCTTTTTTATTTATTTTATTAAATATAAAAGTTATTTAAACTTATACGAAATTTTTTTTATTTTAATATATATAATAAAAACGTTATATAATATATTATAAACAATATATTTATATATTATATAACTTAAAAAAATATTTAAACAATAATAATAAACTAGCTTTTTAACTAATTTATATTAAATAACTAATATTATATAAAATATTAAAATATTATTTAAAATGTAAATATTTTAAAATTTTTAACTATAAAAAAGCTATAAGTAAAAATATATGTATAAAAAAACCTTAATATAAAAATTATATAAAAGTTTTAAATAACTAAAATAAACTTTAATAAAAGCTATATAATAACTTTAATTAATATAATAAAAATGAATAATAAAATTAATTGTACGATTTTTTTTATATTAAATACTTTTACCTTGTTTTTATTTTTATTAAAAAATATAAACTCTTTAAAAGCTTACTTTAATAATATAAAAAATATTATTATATAAAAAAATAAAAGTACTTTTTTTATTATATGTAAATAAAGCTATTTTTTTTTAATATTTATTTATATAAAATAGCTAGCTATTTTATTAAAGTTAAACTATAACGTTTATATAAACGTGTTAAATACTTTTATATAAAAAGGCTATATTAAATATTAACTTATATAAAATATAAAATTAAACAACTAATTTTAAAAAAAATTTAAAAGTTTTATTATTATTATTAAAAGTTATGGATTAATGGCCTGTGTGGCTTAACTGGTGGCTACGCCCACACACTAGCCATTACACCTATAGCCCCACTAGGGCAGCCCTACCCCACATATACTACATATATATTTAGGTATATTTTATACAGCTAGCTTTTGTTTTTGTTTTTTTTTTTTTTTATTTGTAGATTTTTTATACAATATACTATATATTGTAAAAGCTTTATTTTCGATAATATAACTAATATAACAATTTATAAATTATTTATTAATTTAATAAAACATTAAAATTATTTTTTAATATTTTTTACTAATAAAAAAAAAGATTATATTAATAAAAATAAATATTAAAATATTTTAATTTAAAAAAAACATATTAAAAATAAAATAAAAGCTTATAAATAAGTATATTTTAACTTTGTTAATATTTAAAATTTTATAATATATAAAAATTAAATTTTTAATAATAATATAAAATTAAAATAATAATTTATTTTTAAGTTAAAAAGACTATATTATAATAATATTGTTATAAAAAGCTATAACAATAATAAAAAACTAACTTTAGTTAATTTTATTTATATATTTTAAAATTAAATTAATTTTTTTAACTTTAAAGCTATAAAGTTTAAAAAAAATAACAAGACTTTTTTTATAACTATAAGTATTTTTATAAAAGACTATGCTATTATATTTATAAAAAAAAGTTATTTTTTTTTTATATTTATTATTAAAAATAACAAGCAAACATTTTTTAAAACTAATAAACTTATAAATAAAAAAAATTTTAATACTATTGTAATAAAAATTTTTAAAGCTATATTTAAAAAGTTTAAAGCTAAGTTTTTATTTATAATAGCTTATTATTAATATATTATAAACTTATATTTTTTAATTATATATATTAATAGTTAAATTAATTTTTTAATTAAATAAGCTTAAAAATTTAAAAACGTTAAAATAAAAAAATTAAAATATTAACAAATATAACTTTTAAAACTAAATTAAATAATTTTAATGTTAATAATAAATTTATTATCCATCAATTTTTAAAAAAAACTTTAAAAGATTGCTAAAAATTATAACTATAGTTAAAAATACCTAAAAAAATTTAACTAATATATAATAAACTTTTTAAATAATTAACATAATATTTTTAGCTTAACTTATATTAAAAGTAAAACTTATAAGTTTATAAAAATAACTATATTAAATTAAAAATTTAGCTTTAAAAAATAACAAATATTTATTAACCAACTAAAATTAGTTAATTTAAAATAACATAAAAATAATAAATATTAAATGATATTTAAACAACAAAGTTAATAAATAACTATTGCTTTGTTTTATTAAACTATACTTAAATATATTAACAACTTTTAATAAATTGTTTAAATACTTAAAAAAACTATATTAATATAAATATATTAAAAAAAATAAAAGCTAAATAATATAAACTAAAGTTTAAAATATATAAGCTTATATAATTTCTTAAGTTTAAAGCTAACTTTATTTAATTTATAAGTAAAATACCCTTTAATAAAAACAAATTAAGTTTTTTTCAAAATAATTTGTTTATATATATAAAAACTAAAGTTTTTTTTAAATATATTAAAAAATCTATTATTTTTAACAAATTTATTAAATATTATATATAAATAGCTTATAGTTGTTATATTAATAATTAAAAATATATAAAAACTAAATTTATTTAATAATAGTTATAATAATATATAAATATTTTATTATAATAATATAAACATTTATATTTTTTTGTTTAAAAAAGACCTTATATTTTAAGCTTACTTTGAATAAAATATAAAAATTAATATTAAAAAATAAATATTTTAATTATTGTTAATAAAAATATATTATTTAAAACTACTTTTTAACAAATAAAATAACTATAAATTATAAAATATAAATTATTACTATTATAACTAAGTTTAGTTTTTAATATTTAACTAATTATAATTTAAAAAAAAATAACTTTAAATAAAATAAACTTTAACTTAAAAAAATTATTATAAAAAATAACGTTAATAAAATAAACTTAATAAATAAATACTTAAATTAAAAGCTTTTTTTTTATATATTTAAACTTTAAATAATAATAAACTTTTTTTAACTATAAATAATTTTATCGAAAATATAAAAATATATATATATAAAGATTTAATTTGTTAAAAAAGTAATAAAACTTTTAAAATTATTTATAAGAATATAATTTTAGTTATAACTAATAACTAGCTATAATAATTCAAAAAACTAAAACATTAAAAAAACTTTATTATTAACTTTAAAAATATAAAATAAAACTTTTAAAACTATTTTTATAAATATATTAAATGGATAATATAAAATAATTATTAAAAAGTTATAGTTTTAAAAATATAATATTTTATTTAATTATAAACAAAATTAATTAATTTTTTACCGAATTTTTATTTTAATTATTTTATTAAATATAATTTAGCTATAAATAAAGTTAATAAATAACAATAATATTTAAATTATTAACTTTATATAAATTAATATAACTATTATATAAATTAAAAAAAAGGCAAAGAAAATAATATTAAAAAAAAACTATAAAATATTTAAAGGTTAACCTTTTTTTTCTTTAAATTTTAGTTGAAAATATAAAAAGTTTATATTAATAAATATAGCTAAAATATAATTAAATTTAAAAAAAATCCTGTTTTTACTTTTATTTATATTTATTAAAAAAAAATATGTACGTTTATACTTAAAAATTAAACTATATAAATTTTTATAAAATATAATAAAATAAAATAAAATAATATGAATATAAACTTAAAACTAATATAGTAAATTTTAATATTTTAATATTTAATAATATAATAAAATAAAATAAAAAAGCTAAGAAAATATAAATTACTAAGAGTTATAAAATAAATAAATTAATTAAAAATAACAAAAAACATAATAAGCTTTTTTAAACATAAAAATAACAAGCTAAAAAAAAAGCAATAAAATTTATACTTTTTAAAAATTATAACTTACTTTATATTTTTAACAATGTTAACTTTAATATTTTTTTTTATTAACTAAAAATAAATTATTAAATTATATTAGCTAGTAATAAATTTAAGTAATAAATTAATGGTTTATACATGGCTTAGCTAGTGGTTATACCATGCATTAACCATTATATTTACACCCTATTATAGCCTTACTAGGGCAGCCTTACCTTATACATACTATACACATGCTTAGGTGTATTTTATACAGCTAGTTTTTTTTTTTTTTTTTTTTTGTTTTTCATTTATAGATTTTTTATACAATATAACATATATTATAAAAGCTTTGTCTTTAAAGGTATGTTAAATGTAACAATTTATAAATAATTTAAAGTATAGTTTATTATATAAAATATTATTAAATAAATTAAAAATAGTAAAAAAATATTTAGCTAATAACTTATAAAAACGTTTTATTAAACAAAATATTATATTTTTTTGTTTTTTTTAAAAAAATCAAACAAAAAACTTCGCTTTTATATAAACTATTAAAAACTAAATATAATTATTAAAAAAAACAAATATTTTATACTTTTTATTAAAAAAACCGTAGCTTATAAATTAAAAGCTAAAACTTTGCTTAAAATAAACATATAACAAACATGTTATAATTTTAAAATATAAGAAAATTTTTTTTTGTTAACGTTTTATATATAATATAATATATATTATTATAATGTTTTTTATTTAAACTATTAAATAAACTATTAACTTTTTAACGTTATATTTATAATATATTATTTAATTATTTTAACAATTTTTATAATATTTATATTACCAATATTTTTATTTATTTAAATAACTTTAAAAACTATAAAAAGTATATAAAAATATAAAAAAATATAAAAAAATAAAGATTTTATAAAATTAAAACCAAGTTTTTAAGTTATATTATTAATATTAAAAATATATAAGTTAACTTTATAAAAACAACAATAATTATTAATTAAAAAGCGTTTATAACTATAAAAAATATATAATTTTTTAAAATTTTATAACCGTTATTATAAGATTATATATAAATATAATTAAATAATAGTACTATTAAATTGTTTAATTTAAAAAACGTCCCTTTTAAACAAATTAAAAATATAAAAAGTTTTTTTTTGTTAAAAAAAGCGTTAATTTTTTTATATTTACTACGTTATTATAAATTTAAATTATTTACGAAAATAAAAACTAATATTTTTAATAGTATTATTATTAAAATAATATTTTTTTTAAATATTATAAAATGTTAAACTTAACTATACTATTTTTAATAAAAAAACAAAAAGATTTAACAAATTAAAAAAACTTAACAAAAATAACGTTATTTTATATTTTTTTAACTTATTAATAATAATATATATAAACTTTTAACAAAAATAAAAATTTATATTAACTTATTTATATTATAAGTTTATAAAAAACTTAAAACATTAAAAAACTTTAATTAATTAATAAAATATTTTATAAAAACCGTAAAAATCCCATAATATAAATTTATTATAAAAAAACTTATAATTAATAAAATAATAACTTTTAAACTTTATATAATAAATTAACTATATATAATAAAAACCTAATAATATTTAATGCTTTTAATCTTTATATTAAATTAAGATAAAAAGTTTATAATAATATTTTTATTATATACTTTAACAAAAAAAAAGATAAAAATTAATAAATAAAAAATATTAATAGCTAAAATTTAAAAAAAATTTATAATATATATATAGCTAACTATATAAAATATAAACTTATAAAAATATTTAAAAATAAAATATTTAATAAATTAATATTTTTATTAATAGTTAATTATATTTAACGTTATTTAATAATAAGTTTTAAATAAATATTAAAAAATAAATATAGTTTTAATAATAAATTAGTTATAATAAACAAATTAAAAAAAAGCTTAAATAATACTTTATATAATATAAGCTATAACTAAAAATATAGCTAAAATATAGCTAAAATATAAAATAAAACACTGATTAAAATATTTAAAGTTTTAATAATAATAACTTTTAATTATAAGCTTTAATTTATTTTTATTTTTATAAATAAATTAAATAAACTTATAAACGTTTAATATATTATACCTTTTATAAACTATTATACAACTATAAAATAAACTAAAATTATAAATAAATATATAAATTAATAATTACGCCTACATATAAATTATAATTAAAACAATTAATTAAAACGTATATTTGTTATACTTTATGTTTAAACT
>MU383335.1:0-12355 GCA_022495125.1 Xylaria acuta | reverse complement strand
CTAAACTTAAAAATAATATTTAATATTTTAATAAAATATAACAATAACTTAATTTATAAAGTTTTAACTATTAATAATAAAATAAATAAAATAGCAAAATAAAACGTTTATTTTAATAAAAAACCGGCTATAAAGTTTACTTTTTAAAAAATAATTTTTATAAATATATAACCTAATAGCTTTAAAAAAATATTAAAAATAAAAAAATTTACTATTTTATTAAAAAAAAAAAGCGTATAGTTATTTTTAGCTAAAATATTATAATAAACATTTTTTTTAAATTATTTAATTAAACTTTATTACTAGTAAAAAATTTATTTAATTTAAGCATTAATAAAATAATATTTAATGGTTTTAAATTATATTATATATTTAAAACTTGTTAGATTTTTTTAAACGTAAAAATTTAAACGCTTTATATTATATTAGCTTTAACGGCTACTTTAAAAACTTTTTAAAAAAATATAAAGCTATTAATAATAAAAAAGCTTTAAAAAACTATAACTAAAAAAAATAAAAAAAAGCTATAAAAATAAATTATTAATTTTTTATAAATAATAATACTTAAAAGCTAGTAAACCGGACTACTAGCCTATATATATTAGAAAAAAATATATAAACTTAAACAAAGCTTAAATAATAAAGTTATTTGTTTTAAAAATAAATAAATAATTAAAAGTTTTAAATAAATTAAAAAAATTAATTATTTTAAAACGTTCGTATTAATAATAAAGCTAATAAGCTATAAAGTTTTATTTATTTTTACTATGGCTTAAAATTTTAAAATAAAACAATTAAATATAAAAATAACGTTTTTTTATAAAAAAATAAAAAAAAATATATATATTAAACAACTTTATAAATTTATAAATAGTATTAATTATATATATAAGCTAAAAAAAACACTATATAGCTTAAAATAAGCACTAAAAGTTTAGTTTAAAATATTATTTAAATTTTTAATAATATTAAATTTTAAACTATTTATTATAAACTTAAATATAAAAATATTTATTATAGTTTATATTAATAATTTATTTATAATTAAAAAAAACTTTATTAAAATTAAAAATATTAAAATAGCTTTAAGCTAATATGTTTAAATAACTAACTTAAAACTTTATTAATATTATTTAAATATATATATATAATATAAACGGAAAAATAAAACTATTTATTTAAATTAATAAAAATATATTAATAAAATATTTATATAATATAGTTGAAAAAAATATAAGCTAACTAATATTTTTATAACTATAATAAAACTATAAAAAACTAAAAATAGTTTTATTTATTTAGTAAAAAATAAATATAAATATTAATTAGTAGTTAAATTATTAATATATTTAACAATAAATATATAGCTAAATATAATATATTTTATTTTATATATTAATAAATATTATTTTAACTTTATTTTAATTTATAAAAGAGCAACTAAATAAATATTATAATATTTATTAAAATCGAAAATATATTGCTTAGTTTTTTACCGTTTATTATAGCTATTTATAAAATAAACTAATATTAACTAAAAAAAAAACTTAAATATATAAAAGTTAACTTTAAATTATATTTTTAACTTTAATAATAATATAATTAGCTAGTTATTTAAATTATAATAAACTATAATATTATTAATATATAAAATAAAATATAAAAAAACTATTAACGCTATTAAAAAAGCTATATAGTTATTTTATTTATATAGTAAACTAAGTATAAATTATAAAACAAACAATAAAAAAATAAAAATATTAAAAAAACTAAATATTATAATAATTTATAATAATAATTAAAAGTTAATTATGCTAGCAAAAAACTTAATATAATATAATAAAAATTAATATATTAATATTTAAATATATTTTATACGTAAGCAAATTAAGCAAAAAATAATATAATTAAAATAAATTTAAACAAAAAATATCATAATAAATAGTTTAACTAAACCGCTTTTTAAAAATATTTTAGGTTTAAAAAAAATATTTAATAACTAGGCCTAAAAATAAATTTTAATATAAACAAAATATAATTATAAATTTAAAAAAAAAATATTTAGTTAACTTATAAAAGTTTAAATTAAATTATTTATTTTGCTGCTATAAAAAAAAATATAAACGAACTAACGTTTAACTTTATAATAACAAAAGTAAATAATACTTAGTTAAATATAACTTATTATAAAAAAATATATAAATATTAAAAAAAAACCTATAAAAGCTATAGTTATTATATACTATAGCTTATTATTTAAAAGTAATAGTTATAGCACTCCGGCAATAATAATTAAAACTATAAAATAAAAGTATTAAACTTATAACTTAATAATATTAAAAACTATAAAAGTAAACGTTTACTAGTGCTATAAAAATAAAAGTACTATATTTATATTAGCAATATTAAAAATAAAACTTTAACGGCTAACTAAAAGCCGTTATAATTAATCTAGTTATATAGCATTTTTTTAAACGGGAGTATTAAAAATATACTAGGTTAAAGAGTTACTTTATATATTATACAAAGCAAGGGGCACGTAGGGATACGGACGTCCTATTTATATATATAATAAAATCTTCCTACCTTACTTATGAAGTAGTTAAGTTGAACGCAACGCTCATATACCTACTATTTTAACAATATGATCATGTGCTAAGTTCAAGATATCGCTGAGCCACGGTTGAATCCCTAGTGGTGGATGCGGACGAAAGGTCTGGTGGCTCGCCCTGGATACCGTCCGGAACAGTGAGATCAAGATCCGGCTCAATTTGTCTGAGATGGGCTACATCCACCGGCTGGCGAATATCAACGGCCGGTGTTTGTTTCGCCAGTTTCGTAGGGACATCGCATCCCGGCCTGCTACGTCAAACTGACCGGGGAAACCAATGGCACAGAAGAGATCAATAGATTGTTCGTGGTTAAGGTCGCAACCGGGCCAAGAAGGCTGCAACGGCCAAGTTTCCAGACCGGAAACTCACCCTCGACTAGGACCCCGACGTCTTCAACCCCTCATTCCCTGCCGGTATCTAGCCACCTGCTGCCCTTAGGCGAGCCGAGAGGCACGCAGGAGTTGCGGGAGCAGTCCCCAACCTCTGTCCTAGAAATGCTAGTATTGTCCTTCAGTTTTAGGTCTTGGGCACTTGTGACGGTACTAATTAATTACCATGACAGTGGCCGGAATATCTTGTTCTTCTAGGCCGCACGAATGATAATGCTCAGCTGAAAGCTTCGGGATGCGTCACGCTTAACGAGGCTTGCACGCGCTGGCTCGCCACAGATGCTCAGGGAAGAAAAATGTCGGTACTTTCTTCCACTCAGATTATGGCCACGTTCATGCGTGTGGCTGTGTATACTTACTGTAGAATAGGTCCAAATCGCCTGGAAATGTTATAGATCCTCTCAAGGTCGTAGACGGCATCACCTCAGAGAAGCTACAGGAGAAGTTGAAACTTGACAGCCTTGAAGAGAAGGAATCTGGCGTTACCGGTAAAGCTTGAAGAGAAAGCTTCATGCAAGACATACCTGGATACAACACCGATGCGTTACTTGTGAACTAAAGCATGGGCGATGGTGATGTCAATCTCAATCTCGAGCACCGTTTATCGGAGAATTTGTAAATAATCCCCGTTCCTAAGACTTTCTATGGCGGTCCAGGATGCTAACTTAGAAATACAAGGTGGCAAGATCTACCAAGCCATAAAATACGTGCTCGGCAAACTACCAGACAACTCCGTTCCCCGAAAGAGAATAGCTAAAACTAGCAAGGAAACGTCAGCAGAGCGTCGGATCGTCCCCCAGCTCAACTCAACCTCCCAGGGCACTCATGCTTCATTGAACGCTAGGAAGCTTTCCCGCGTATTAATACAGATCATCTGCCGTTATCTGCTGGATTTCCTCCACGATGTCTACATCTGGAATTCCAAAGTCATCATTTCTGATTTGCTCTGAGGCAACAGAAAAGTGCGGTCAACACCCCTATATGCCCTTCATCGGTAAGGAGCTTTGACAGCAGCTGGCGCGTCGGAAAGGTGACATGACTCTGTCTATCGTTGTGGCAGCTTACTGCAATTATCGCGAGAGTTCCGCGACGAAGAGGCCGCACACAGGTATGGCCTACGGCTAATCCGCTAGTGTGGCGTACATGTACTCGCAGCCGAATATGATGTCAAGCAGGGCGCTAATGCTTTCGCCACCTCCTCCCCCCGGCCTAGCGTAACCTTATCGAGGCTAAAAAGGCACATATTGGTGCCCTCGCCACGAAGGCGATCGCATCCATCGTCATAACCAAGGATACCGACGCTGTACCCCTTTGCAGCGCAGTATACAGCCCTAGTAACCACCACCGTCTTCCTGGGCACGGCTAATACTGTTGATACACCCCAAATCGCTAAGGCTCAAGATAAGCTGATCAAGGCCGCAGACTTCGCTGCAAAGCAGCGTACGTTTGGCGGTAGCCGCCATCAAGTGAGAGCATACAAGCGCCGCGCTTCGCGAACAGGCTTCGCGAAGCCCGCGGCGGCTGAGGCCATAACTAAGATCCCAAAAGAGACAGTCACGCAATTTGGGAAACCGAACCTCAGAGATATACGGAATCAAGCCAGCCGGATAGAGATGAGGGAGGACGTCGGTGGGTAATATTGCAAGGAAATAGGCGACATATTTCGGCGCAATCTTGGTGGTCTAGCACGAACTTGCTGATAGATAAAGTCTGCATAGCGTAGGATGAAAGAGCGGGAGGGGGTGAAATACATGAAAACTCATGGCTCACAATTGGCCCAGCTCGAAGCACAGAACGCGATGGAACAAAATGGGAGACCAACGAATTCAAGTAGATTAATGGGTGCTGTCTTGTACATGTCTGCATAACGAACACGACCGCGGCCTCCGATTCTCCGAGCTATATATTATTTACTACCAAGTCCAGCCTCTGAATATCAGTAGCTGAGCCACGCAAGACCTCGACGAGGGTAGGCATTTAAAGCGAAATAATGCCGGTCCGGCTAATGCTGCCGATAGCCACGTCGAATCACATTCCCCGAGAAATTCGTACCTAATCTGGGTGTTAATATCCTCTTGCGCTTCTCGGGCGACCCGGTCCATATAGCATTTCATATCTTTCTGTAGCCCATCGTTCAGATACCTAGCTGCACCTCCGCCGAAAACGACAGCAAAGCCTATCTGAAGCCACACTAGGCGCCCGACTTCCGCCTTCACAGCCTTGGTCCCATCTTCGAAACCGAAAACCGAAAGCCTCCTCTCGCAGTTGAAAAAGGGAAAGGGTAAGTAAGATACATGTCCGGCCTCGAGCCTCAATGTTACGCAGGAGTGCTGTTTGTTCATTAGGGAGAAAGTGAGCTCCCGTTTGCTGGATAACATTTCGGATCTCACAGTTAGATAAAATGCTCCCACCCTGAACGCCTGCTTATAGGCTAGCAATGGAAGTAGTTCCGGTTCACCTTTCTTCAGGCCGAGCCTTGATAGGTTACAGGTAGTATGTGTGAATCTACGCAAATTGCCTTAAAGTCTTGTGTTTCTGTGTCTTTATATTTAATAAGTAATTTTTTTCTCCCAAACCCGATTCTTGAACGGGATGTAACAACCTCGAAATCAAGATAGATCAATGCAAGGTATGTTAATGGTGACTAGTTCAATAGTGAACCGGGGTCGATGTATGCGCACTCGTGTGCGTGTATATCAACACACGCGTTGCAGCGTATTATGACCGTGTATGCGTCTTAACAAGAACGCGAAAAGGTAGAACAGATGTTGCAATTTGAGGAGTGGGGGATAGATCGTGGACTGGTTATGAACTCGTAAATCATAAATAAAGAGAAACCGCAGGCGAAGACCTCGCAGAGGTAGACAGGACGTAAGAATATCACCCCCAGTTAAGCGGCGAGAGTGGATTAACACACGGACTGGCCTCCTCTCTCGCAATAGCTTGGCCTATCAATCCTTAGCAAAGCTTCATAGTGCTTATAATGCTAACATTTACATATCGACAGAAACGGCACGAAAATTACAGCTAGTACTACTGGAAGAAACCTTACCGGTCGTTCCTTTAAGTTTAGAATAGGTGAGTTAGGTGGCGCTGGGAGGAGCACTTTGCGAACACTGGCCTTTTTTTCTGTCTTGCTATCACGATGTAACTTAGCAATTCTAATCTGGTTTGGGGTCATCCTCTCGAGATCTTTCGGGGTAAGCTGGACCCTGAACAGACCGTGGCGAGGGCGAGGGTAGGGAGTCCTAAGGAAACCACCTTAGCGGGGGGGTTGACGTATTAACGTGAGGATATGTAATCGTGGGTCGAGGAACAGGAATGGAGCTACGTTGTGCTACTTTCCTGCCGTATATTTTTTGCGCTGGAGTGGGTGATGCAAGCGCAGGAGCTAAGGGCGTTTTCCGCTTCGGGTTGGTATTGCTGTTAATGATAAAAAAACATGGGCGGCATGAAAAGGCTTGCTACAGCGTAGCTTGCTCCATGACGTAGATGATCTAGTATTACCAACAGAAGCCATAACGTAAGTAGTCGCTGTTGGGAGCTGCGCTGGACTGGAACCGCAATATAGAGATTTTAATTTACTTTGTTAGTATGAATTTAAAGCGATAATTTGTAGTTGCAATTAGAAGAAGTGATCTTAAGCAGTAAGATTAGGGGCCCCCCTACGGCCCGGCCCCTTACGGCCCACCCTAACTACCTTAATTACACGCGTACTTAAAAGCTAATTTTTTAGGCGTTTTTTATTATTCTTTTACCACTTTTATACCTACGATAATTTTTTTCCTATTAATCGAATCGATTTTTTTTATTTTTTAAATATTATTAAAAAGAAATAAATAGCGCATAAAAGCTATATTATATAAGATTAAACTTAAGCTATTTATTCGATTTATTACTATTAAATAAACAGTTTTATAATCGTATATATAACGTTACTTTAAAAGTGTTTTAACTAAAAAGTAGCTAAATGTAATAAGTATAACATAAGTAAAAAGTATATATATTTAATTTATTTAGTATTAAAAACTAATATTTTACTTAAAAAAATGAAAAAAGGTTTAAAATATAAGTAGGCGTAGCTAAATATATATATAATTATATATAAGCAAAAGTATTTACTATAGCTTATAATAAATATAATTATATTAATAAATAAAGCTATAACTATAGCTACTAACTATTAGCTACTAGCTTGATTTATATATTTAGCTATATATAAACCGGTGTAAGTTTATAATAAAATTTTTTTTAAAAAAGTTTGACCTAAGTTTTTAGCTATATATAAAGCTTTTAAACCGTAAGTTTTATTATAAATTTACTTGTATAAAAAATTAAACAATAAACGTTTTAATTAATACTTTTAAAATTAAAAAGTGTTTTTTAACAATTAATAATTAATTAGTTTTTAAAACTTTTTATACTTTTAGTTTTTTTTAATTAAGTTAACAGCTAAGTTTATAGTTAATTTGCTGTTTAATATTATTTAATACGAAAATATTTTAATAATTTTATATTTTATATTATATTAGTTATAAATTTACTATTATAAGCTTATTATTATTTTTTATTTTTGTTGTTTATAGCTATTTGTTTAATTATAATTATAGCTTTATTATGTTTAAGTTTTTATTATAAAACTTTTTAACTTAAACCGGGGAATTATTTAAATTTAATATTAAATATTATTAATTGTTATATTTTTATTTTTTAAGCAATTTTATAATATAATTTATAATAATAAACTTTTAATAATAATATTTTGTTTATTTTTTTTTAAAGTTAAAGTTTATAATTTTATTATTTAATTATTTATAGTTTTAACTTAATAATAAGTTATTAAAATATTTTTATAACTTATTAATATAAAACTATTAGCTGTTATACTAGCTATTTAATAGCTTTAGCTTAAACGTATTAAAATTATTTAGTTATATTTTGATAATTTTATAGTAGTTTTTAATTATTAAATAGTTAAGTTTTTTTTAAGGCGATTTATTTGTTTTTTTCTTTATAAAATATAAATATAGTTTTTATTATAAAATTTAACTTTTATTAATATTTATTAGTTTAATTAACTATTTTTTATTAAGCTTTTTTTATTTATTATTATATAACTTTAATATATTGACGTACTTTTATTATAAAAGGTTAAGCTTTTTTTTAATTTGATTTTTTTTTCGCAAGCTTATATGTTAATAATTTAGTTTTAAACTTTTAATTAAAAGTTATTTTTATAAGTTATTTTATAAAAGCTTTTTTACCGTTAGTTTTTAAGCGATTTATAAAATAATAAAACTTAAATTATATTTAAAATAAAAAAGTTTATAATTATTAGTTTATTTATTAATATATAATTTTCATTTGTTTTACTATTTATTTATATTTTATATATTTTTAATAGTTTTTTAACAAAGTTTATAATAAACTAAAAACTTTACTTATATACAAATATTTTAAGCTAATTAAATAGCTAGTAAAGTTTTTAATAATATATTTTAACTACGTTTTTAGCTATTATTATATTTTTATAAAAAATAGTTTATAAAATTTTCGTTAATTTATTAATTATATAAAAAGTTATATTATGTTTATTTTTATTTAAAAAAAGTTTTTAAAGTTTATTATTATATATTATTATAAATATTTTAATATTTTTAATAACTTTAACTTTTTAAAGGTTTTATTATAAAAAACTTTAAAAAGCTTATAAAAATAATTTATTATATATTATTTAACGTTTTTATATAAACTAAGCTATTATTATTTTTATATAACTATTTTAAAAAAGATAGTTTAACTAGTAAAATAAAGCTTGATTAAAAAGAAAGGAAAAGGTGTCTTGCAAACAAATCCACAAAGTGGATATGTTTACGAGCACACTTTGTGTGCTAGGTGGCTGCTAACTAACAGTCGTTGCTAAATGGTAGCCTTGTAGGGCTGCCTTTAATAGCAACGTTTTTATTTACAGCTTAAACCCCCTAGGGGTTTATATTATATTTACTAAGTTTTTTTCGTACTAAAGTATATTATAGTTAAATATATATATATATATTTTAAATATTTATATATATAAGTTATTTATATTAAATATTATTAACTTATTTTTATATAAAAATAAATTATTAAATAAAAACTAAGTTAAATTATTATTATTTTTTGCTTATAATTAATATTTATTAAAACTAGTATTTTTTTAGTTAATATTTAATGGTATATTTGTTATATTTCCATTTTTATATTTTTAATAAAATAAAATAAAATATTAATAATAATATTTTTTTATATTAAAATATTTTAAAGCAACATAAGTTATAATTATCATAAAAAGTTATTATTATTATAAACTTACTAGTTTAATATATTAATATATTAGTTTTTTAATTATAGCGAATATTTTTTATTATATATTTTATAGTTTATTGTAGCTTTTTATAATATTTTTTTAAAAAAAGCTATAAACTTTTAAAAAATATTAAAATTATTTTATTAAATGTATTAGTTTTTATTATAGTTTTAACTTTATATAAAAAATAATATAATATTAAAGCGTTAATAAAAACGTTATATAGCTAATTAAATATTTTTTAATAAATATTAATTTATTTAAATAGTACGTTAATATAAATGAAATTTATTAAAAGTTTTATAATACGCTTATTTTTTTTAATAAAGGGTTAATAATATTTATAAATTCTTTTTAAAAAAGGCATACTTTTTAAAAATATACCTTTTTATTGTTTATAAATATTTATTAATATTTAATAATTTTTATTTCATTAAAATTAACTTTAATATTTTTTATAATAAACTTTAAAAACTTAGTTTTAATAATATAAATTTTATATTTATTAAAATTAGCATATAATGTTACTTTTTTTAATGTAGCTAATATTTTATTTATATATTTTTAATATTTAAGTTTATTATTATAATAAATAAAAATATTTAAATTATTTTTTAAAATATTATAAATAAAACGTTAAAAATAATATATTAAACTAAAAAATACTATAATAAATATAAAAAGTAATTAAACGTTTATTTTTTTAATAATATAAATTTAATAAAAACCTTGTTAAATATTAATTTTTATAAATATTTTACCTTTAAATAATTATAATAAAGTTTTTTTATTAATAGTAAAAAATATCGATTTTTTTAAATTAGTTTATTTAATTTTTAATAACTTATATAAAACTATAAAAATTTGTTTTTTTTAAAAGCAAACAATATTAAAACTGTTTATTAAATATTAATTAGTTTAATAAATCTTTTAACTAAAATGTTTTATATTTACTTTTAATAAATTTTAACGTTTTTCAATAATATTTTATATAAAAAACAATATTTTAATAATTTAAATATTTTATAAAGCTTAATATAATAATTTATTTTTAGTTGTTAAAATAAAAGTTTATTTAATATTATTTTACTAAATATATTTAAATATTTATAATATTATAAAAAAACTTGCTAAGAAGCTTTTTTATAAAGTTTAGTTTTATTGTATAATAAATTTTTTTATTAATAATTTGTTTGATTTTATTAAAGCTAATTATATTATATATTATTATATTATTTTTTAAAAATAAAAGCAAACGGTATTATATTTATAATAACAATATAAACTAGTTAATATTTATATTATCCGCTTTTATTTTTATATAATAAATAAAGTTTATATTAATTATATATATTTAACTTATATTTAAAATAATTAGCTATTTTAATATATAAAAATAACTAAATAAATAACTTATGTTTATTTTTATTTAATATTTATTTTATATAGTTAACTTTTTATTATATTTAATTAATACTTATATTAAAACTAGCTTATAAAAGTTATAAAATATATATAAACGATTTAAAAGCTAGAGTTTTTTTTCGAGCAAATTAAACGTTTAATTTTTTTATTTTTTTATTTTTATATATATTTAAAATATTATTTTAGTTTTTTTATAAATTAAACGCAATTTTTTTCTTTTTAGTTAATTTTTAATTTTTAATAATATTCTTGTTAACCTTTTATTATAATTATTAAATAGTTAACTCGGTTTTTTTAATATATTTTTTACTATAAAAGCTTTATAGTTAAACTATTTGTTTTTTAATACGTTTTTTACTATAAATACTTCTTAGTTAAACCTTTTAATATTTTTTAACGTTTTATTATTAGCTTATATAACTATTATAACGTTATTTATTTTTTAAGTTTATTATTTATTCTCGATAATTTATATTTTTTTAATATTTTAAATTAATAATAAAATTTTTAGCTATATTTATAAAAATATTTTCAACGTAATATTTAAGTTATTATTTATTAAAACAAATAATAACTTTTTATATTAGCTATTTATTAATATATTATAATATTTAAAGAAATTTTTATGAACAATTATATTATATATTATATTGATTATTAATCTTAGCGTATTATATACTATACGTTTTTATATTTTACAGTATATTTTTAAAGCTATATTTATTAACTAGGTTATTTTACTATTATAGCTAGCAACTTTACTAGGTTTAAATTTTATTAATTGTTTTAATTTTAAATATTATATAATTTATAAAATAAAGATTATATTAAGAAAAAAATATATATTAGCTTTTATATTAAACAATAATTTTATAGTTAATATAAGTTTATTATTTGTTACTGTATAATTTATAAAAAAAATCTTTTTTTAAAAAAAACTTTAAAAAAATTACACAGTATTTTTTATATTATTTAAAGTTTAATACTTATATTTTTATTATTTTTAATAAAAGCTAAATATTTTAAAAGTTATCTTTTAACGTTTTAATATAATTTTTATTTATAACTTTAATTATAATTTTATTAACATAAATAACGTTTATATAATCGAAATTCTTTTTAAAAGTAATTAAAGCTATTATATTTTAGTTATAATAAATAAAACATTATTTTTTAACTATTAATATTTTTATTGAGTTAAAAATAAGTTTAATATATATTTTATAACTATTGTTAATAGGTTTTATTAACGTAATACTATAATATTTAAAATATATATTATTTTATGTAAAGTTTTATAGTTATAAAATATTATTTATATTTATATTAGTATTCGTTTTTTATTTTATAGTTATATCATTATTTTTATTAATATTTCCGCTTTTATTACTTTTTTATATTTTATAATTTTTTTATTAAAACGTTTTTATGTTGTTAATACTTTTATATTTAAATATAGTTATAATAAATAATAAAAACAACTTTAATATTTAATACTTTATATATATATTTTTTTATAGTTAGTAAAACTAACGTAACTTTAATTAGCTTATTTTATAAATTTAAAATTAAACGCTTAAAAA
>MU383334.1:0-12559 GCA_022495125.1 Xylaria acuta | reverse complement strand
TTATTTTTAAGTTAAAGCAATATTTATAAATAAAAAAACTTAAAAAAACGATTAAAAAAACGTTAATAAAATTTAAATATATTTTATTTTATTTAATATTAATATAGCATAATATAACTTTTATTTATTTTTAAAATAAATTTAAAAAATATTAAATATAGTTTTATTATTAAGCTTATTATATATTTATTATAAAGCTAAATATAGCTAGTTTTATAAATATTTTATAAACTATAACTTAGTTATTATTTTATAGTTTTACTAATTTTTTATTATTTTTATAGCTTATATACAAATTAATACGTTTGTTAATATTTTATATTCTGTATAAAAGTTGCTTAATACTTTTTTTAAAATATTCGTAATATTTTGTTAATATTTTTTTTCGATTTTTTTTAAAATAAAGTTAAAGCTAATATTTATGGCTTTATTTATAATGTTAATTAAATTTTTTATATATTAAATTTATACTTTTTTACGTAATAACTAAAAAAAAGTATCTTAAAATATTTATTGTTTAATAGAATTAAATATATATTAACAAATAAATATTATAAATAAATATATATTTTGCTAATATATATTATTTGCTAACGTAGTATAGTTTTTTATTCTATAAAAATTAAATAAATTTAAATTAAAATATTTAGCTAATTATATTTTTTACTAAAATAAACTGCTACTACTATTAATTACTATTTATTGCTTTAATACTATTTTTACTACCTTAAAAACGTTTATTATAAATATTTTAATAACATTATTATTTATAATTGTTGTTATAGCTAAAATAATTTTTATTGCCTACTGTTATATATTTTTATTAAATTTTAAAATATTTATTTTAATTAAATAATATAATTAAAAACTTTTAATATTAAATAAGTTTATAAATTAATTACGTTTAAAATATTTATAGCTATTTTTAGTTTAATAAACTATTTTATTTATATTTGAATATATAATAATAAATATATTAAAAATAAATAAACGCTATTATTATATTTACTTAATAAACTTTATATAAATAAGCTTTTATTAAATAATAAAGTTTTAAAAAGTTTAAAAAATAGTATAAAAAATAATAAAATATTTTATAAATTATTAAATAATAATTTAATATTTAATATTATTTAAGCTTAATAATATATATTTAATAAATTTAAATAAATATTATTAATTATTTAGTTTAAAATATAGTTATAAATAGTTTAAACTATATTTTTTGCTATATATATATTTAATATTTAAAATACTAAGTAATTTTTAACGTTTATAAAACAAAATTAAATAATATTATATTTTAATTAAGTTTATATAAATATATAATTTAATAAAAAGTTTAAAATTTAAGTTAATACTATAAAGTTAATTTTTTTTATTTAAGTTAAATATACGTTTTTTTATAAAAATGCTACTATTTAATAGTCATAAATATACTTATAAGCAGTAGTTTAAAATATTTTTTTAAAATATTATAAAAAATAATTAAACTTATAAAATTTAAAATAATATACTTAAACAAATAATATATTTAAAATAAAAAAATTAGCAAAATTAGCATAATATATCGATTTTAAAAATAGATTTTATACTGTTTTAAATTATGTGCTTAATAATATAAAGTTTAATTTAAATAAATAAAGTTTAAAAGTATTTGCGTATTTTACGTTAATATAATATATTTAAGCAAGTTTTTTATTTTTTAATAATATTATTACTTTTTTAAACGTTGTTGTTTAGGACCGTTTAAAAAAGACCTAAATTATAACTTAGGAAACAGCATTTTTAGGTCGTAAAGTGTATAATTATTAGCCGTAAAAGTAATCGTTGGCCGCAAAGTATGTAATTATAATCGTATAACCTAGGTTAGGCTTAATAATAGTATTTATATTTAGCGGGGTATTTATATTATACGGAAGGTGTTTATATCGTATAAAAGGTGTTTATATTGTACGGATATATTTTAACGAGGCCTTAGATTATCTATAGGCAACGTTTTAGCGTTAAGTTTAGCTTGGTTTGTTAGGTTCGGTAAGTTTTAAAACTAAGCAAATAAATAAAATCTTAGCTTCGAAAAAAGCAAATTTAATTTATAAATAATTTTTTTGCTTATAGGCTAAAAGTTTTAAATAAAAAATAAAAGCCGGCGATCGAGATCGATAGCTACTAAATAATAAAAGAACACTAGTTTAATAAAAACGTTTTAATGATTTATTTAGCTAAGCTATTTGTTTATCTATAAACGTTGTTTATATAAACGGTGTTTAAAGAAACGTTGTTAACTAAAGGCTGTTAGCTAACGTTATTAACTACGTTATTAACCCTGTTAAAAGTTAAATATATATTAACGAATAAATGTTATAAACAAATATATATGAACGAATAAATGTTATAAACAAATATATATGTTGCTAGTATATATTGTTTGCTAATATAGCGTAATTTTTTACCTTATAACAGTCCGGTAAATTTAAGTTAAAATATTCGGCTAATTATATTTTTTACTAAAATAAACTGCTGCTACTGTTAATTATTGTTTATTTTTTAATACTATTTTTACTGGGTTAAAAACGTTTGTTATAAATATTTTAACGAAGTTATTATTTATAACTATTTTTATAGCTAAAGCAATTTTTATTGCTTGCGGCTATATATTTTTATTAGGTTTTAAAATATATATTTTAGTGAAATAATATAATTAAAAGCTTTTAATATTAAACAAGTTTATAAATTCATTGTATTTAAAGTATTTTATAGCTATTTTTAGTTTAATAAACTATTTTGCTTATATTAAAATACGTAGTAATAAATATATTAGTAATAAATAAACGTTATTTTTTTTAAATAAACTTTATATAAGTAAGCTTTTATTAAATAGCAAATCTTAAAAAGGTTTAAAGAATAGTATAAAAAGCAGTAAAATATTTTATAAATAACTAAATAACGATTTAATATTTAATACTATTTAGGCCTAATAATATATGTTTAGCAAATTTAAATAAATATTATTAACTATTTAGTTTAAAATATAGCTATAAATAGTTTAAACTGCGTTTTTTGCTATATATACGTTTAATATTTAAAATATTAAATAATTGTTAATATGTATAAAACAAAATTAAATAATATTATGTTTTAACCAGGGTTATGATTTAGTGCATAATTTAGTAACTAAAAACTCAATAACTTAGTCAATAAGCAAACTTACACTTAAAAATTAAGTTTTAAGTTAATCAGTTAGTAAACTAAAATTTAATAAGTTAGTTAATAAGTAAACTTAGATTAACTTAATAAGTTTTTAGTAAATAATTAATAACTTAAAAAACTTAAAGGTGAGGGCTAAAAATTAAAAATTAAATTATAAAAATAAAAGGTGACTATAATTAAAATAATAATAATAAACAGTAATTAAATAGGTTACCCGTTTATGTTTATTATTTTTATTAAATTTATTATTATTATTTAAATATTCAAATAATAATAATAAAATATTAAATATTTACAAAAAATAAACCATAAATAATAAAAATAAACGGGTAATAGATTTAATACAACAAAAATAACACTTATTTAAATATATTAACCCTTTATTTTTATTATTTTATTTTTATTTTTTAGCCCTTACCTTTAAGTTTTTTAAGTTTTTTAAGTTTTTTAAGTTATTAACTCAAAAAACTCAAACTAACTTAACTTAGTTAGTAAGCAAACTTAAACTTAATTATTTATTAAAAATTTAAACTTAGACTAACTTAATTAAGTTTAAGTTTTAATAAATAAGCTAAGTTTAAGTTAGTAACTTAAAAAACTTAAAAAACTCAAACTTAAATTATAACCCTGGTTTTAACTAAGTTTATATAAGTATATAATTTAATAAAAAGTTAAAAATATAGTTTAATACTGCAAAATTAAAATTTTTAACTTAAGTTAAATATATATTTTTTTGTAAAAATTCTACTATTTAATTGTCAAAAATCCGCTTATAAGCAATAGGTAGAAATAGTTTTATAAAATATTATAAAAAATAATTAAAGCTATAACATTTAAAATAATATACTTAAATAAATAATATATTTAGGATAAAAAAATTAGCAAAATTAGTATAATATATTAATTTTAAAGATGAATTTTAAACTACTTTAAATTATATATTTTATAATATAAGGTTTAACTTAAATAAATAAAGTTTAAAAATATTTGTATATTTTACGTTAATAATAATGTATTTAAGCAAGTTCTTTATTTTTAATAACGTTATTACCTTTTTAAACGTTGTTGTTTTAAACTTTTTTAAAAAAAAACTGCTTGCTTAAGAATTATAACTTAAAAAATAGCGTTTTTAAGTTGTAAAACGTATAATTGTCGGCTGTAAAAATAATTGTTGGCTATAAACCATATAATTAAAGTTGTGATTTAAGTTTGAGTTTTTTAAGTTATTTAAGTTATTAACTTAAACTTAGTTAAGTTAATCTAAGTTTAAATTTTTAATAAATAATTAAGTTTAAGTTTGCTTACTAACTAACTTAAACAAATACTTTTTATATATATTTTATATATAAAAGTACTTTGTTTAAGTTTTAAGTTTTAAGTTACTAACTTAATTATTTATGATTTTTAAGTTTAAGTTTACTTAATAACTAACTTAAACTTAAAACTTTAAGTGTAAGTTTGCTTATTAACTAACTTATTAAGTTTTTAGTTGCTAAATTATTCACTAAATTATAACCCTGCATAAAATCGTAACCGTATAACTTAAGTTAAGCTTAATAACGGTATTTATATTTAGCAAAACGTTTATATTGTTGGTAAGCTTTACCAAGGGTAGTGAGGCAATATTGAGTCTAAATAGTGTGATGTAGATTAAAAGGAGGATTGTGGCAGGCGGTGCCGCAGGCACCAGCCTTAGCCCCAATCCTGTGGGTCCTATCTAATCTACGAACTAAGCCACCACAGCCACGGAGTGGCTGTGCTGTAGGTGGACCCCTCCTTCGGAGGGCTCCTCCCTAGCTTAGTGCATCAATTGTACAGAAAATGTTTATATTGTTTGGATATATTTTAACGAAGCTTTAAATCGTCCGTAAGCAACAGTTTAACGTTAAGTTTAGCTTAGTTTATTCAGTTCGTTAAGTTTTAAAATAAGCAAATAAATAAAATTTTAGCTTTAAAAAAAGTAAATTTAATCTATAAATAGATTTTTTGCTAATAGGCTAAAAGATTCAAATAAAAAATAAAAGCCGGCGATTAAAATCGCTAGCTACTAAATAATAAAAAAACATTAGTTTAATAAAAACGTTTTAATTAATTCATTTAGCTAAGCTATTTATCTATTTATAAACGTTGTTTATATAGACGTATAAACGCTGTTAGCTAAAGGTTGTTAACTAACGTCATTAGCTAAGCTACGTCACCGACCCTGTTAAAAGTCCTTTTATTAAATATATATATATTTTAAAGTTAGCTATTTTAATTAAATTGTTTGCCATTGTTAATATTCCTTTTTTTAGCGCTATAAATGCTAATATATTATAATTGTAGTTTAGCTAATATTTAAAATCTCTAATATCATTATTTAATAGTGCTAAAAACATAAAACATATATATATTAATCAGGGTTATAATTTAAGTTTGAGTTTTTTGAGTTTTTTGAGTTACTAATTTAAACTTAGATTATTTACTAAAACTTAAACTTAGTTAAGTTAGTTTAAGTTTGAATTTTTAATAAATAATTAAGTTTAAGTTTGCTTACTAACTAACTTAAACAAATACTTTTTATATATATTTTATATATAAAAAATACTTCGTTTAAGTTTTAAGTTTTAAGTTACTAACTTAATTATTTATAATTTTTAAGTTTAAGTTTGGCTAGTAACTAACTTAAACTTAAAACTTTAAGTTTAAGTTTGCCTATTAACTAACTTATTGAGTTTTTAGTTACTAAATTATTTACTAAATTATAACCCTGATATTAATAAATACTTAATTATATTTAAAAGGGCCTTAAAGCTATTCTTTATATTTTTAAATAATTTTATAGCTTTTACGACTTTTTTATGTGGTAAATTTAAGTTAATAGTTTGTAGCATATAGTTATTATTATTTTTAATTTATACAATTGCTTTAAGCTACTTTTTGTACTTATATATAGTTGTTCTTTAAACAGTTAACAGTTTAGAATATTTGTTACGAAGTAACCGACAATTTTTTTTAACAAAACCCTTTTTTAATAATATTTTTAAATAGTACTAATATCTAGTATGCCTTAAACGTAGTGCTTACGCTTGCTAAAATAATGTTAAATTTGCTTATAATTTAGTTTTGTTAGTAGTTTTTACTGTTTTTTAAGCTAAATAACTTTTAATTAAAGTTACTTTTAATAACGTTTTTCATTTTTGGTTAAATAACTATATATTTTTTATATTTTATTGTATTTTAAAGTTTTAAATATTTTGAAAGTATTATATTTAAGTTAAAATGCAAGCTTTAACGGATTATAAACATTACAACAATTATACGCGTTAAAAAATTAAAAATGTTAAAAAATTAAAAGTGTTAAAAAATTAAATATATTAAAAAACTAAGTTTAGTTATTTTAGTTTAATTAAAAAAAGGGTTTAAACTAAATATAAAAATTATATTAATTATATTAATTATAAAGTATATATAAATTTTGTTTTTAATCAATATTATAAGGGAACACTAGTATAATAAAAACGTCTTGATTCATTGATCTAGCTAAGCTGGTCTCTCTAAAAACATTGTTTATATGGATGGTGTTTAAAAACGCTAGTAGCTAAAGGCTGTTAGCTAACGTCATCTTCTACGTTATCGGCGAATAGGCCCTGTTAAAATATATAAAATTATAACGTTAAAAAGTATTTATAATATTTGCTTATATAAATTATATCGAGTTTATGCTATTTAGTTATTTGTTTTTATTTATTATATAGCTTTATATATTAGTAAATAAATATTTATCCTAAAAATTATATTTATTATTTTTTAATCTTACTTTAATAATATTGTTTTAATTAGCTTGTTATTATTTAATTTATTTATTTTTTTAAATTTTTAGCTCATTTAGCGTTATAAAGTACTTTGTATTAAATTTAAAAATAAAATTTACAGTATTTTTTATTAATAAAACAAAAAAATATTATTTATTATATTTTGTTGGGTGGCTAAGGGGTATAATATCGTACGTAACAACTAGGTAAAATAAATAGCTATATATATATCGATCTATCTTTTTAACTAATTATACGAAAATAAAGCCTTCGTATAAAAAATTATTCTATAATAAGAGAATTTTATATACGTACGCCGCCCACGCAATTAAGCTAACAGCCAATTACTAAGATTATATAAATAGTCTTATACGTAGTTAGCGTTTATAGTATAACACTGGCTTTTTTTCTCTTTTAACTACAGCGCACTTTTGTACAACTGCTATATAATATAAAAAATTCCAAATATAAAAAATATATTAACTATAGCGTACAGCCAATCCATAGCTAATTAAATTATTTAATAGCCTATAAAATCGTGAACTTTTTTGTACTTTTTTATTTTTTTTAATACTTATATATAAAATATGCCTTTTTATATATATACCCTAGTTATTAGCTATGTTTTATTGTACAAACATACTTTTTACGGTGTTTTAACAAATATTTTAATTTGTATAAATAGCTTGTTAGTAAAAACTAAAGTTTTTAATAGTTGGTTTAAAGTACGATTAATAAAGATATCCGCTAGGTTATTTTTACTATTAATCTATTATACTTTACAATTTTTTTCTTTTTTGTACAATTCCCGAAAAAATATAATATCAAATTTTTTTTTCGTTATACCTAGCTTAACTAAACAATTGTATAATAATTTTAAATCTAAGTATAAAATAGCAGGTATTAAAAATGAATTAAATGCTTATATAACTTTTTAAAAAATCGTATAAAAAATAATAGCACTATTAAAACCGCTTATTATACTATATGATTTGCTAACTACAACGTTTTATATAACTTGTTTATACTTGTTTAAATTTTAATATATAATATTGCTTTTAATTTTAAAGTTTAAATTTATTATATTGTATATATAAGTTTTAATTACTAAGATAATAATAAAACTAAGCTAAAAAGTTATATTTTTATTATTTATAAACGAACTATTTATAACACTAAATCGATTTATATAATAAAGGTAAAAATATTTATAGATATATATTTTAGTTAGATCATTTTTTTGTTATTTAATCCGATTATTCTACGTTTTAATGTTGTATAAGTATAGCTTAGTTATTTAAGCTATAATAACAAAGTTATACGTAGCTTTTAGTTAATATATATTATTAATATATGCTTTTTAAGCTTGTTAGAAAACATAAGCTTAAACAAACTTTTTATATAAGCTTTAATTTTAGCTAAATTTTTAGGCTAGCTTTTAAAGTTATTATAATATTATAGTTATATAAAAATATCTTTTTACTATTAAACTTGATTAAATAATTAAAAAATAAAGTTTTTGTTAGTTTTATATAGGGTTGTGATTTACTAACTAAATTGAGTTTAAGTTAGTTAAATTAAAAATAAAACTTAATTAAGTTAGTTAATAAACAAACTTAAACTAAATCAAATTAATCTTACTAACTAAATTAGTCAGTAAAAAACTCAAGGGCAAGGGCTAAAAAATAAAGTTTAAATAATAAAAATAAAGGGTTAATATATTTAAATAAGTGTTATTTTTGTTTTATTAAACCTATTACCCGTTTATTTTTATTATTTAAATTAAATTTATTAAAAAATATTTATATAATCATAATAAACTATTATATAAATATTTAAATATTTTTAAAAAATATATAAAAAAAACGTATAATAGATTTAATACAATAAAAATAACCTTTATTTAAATATATTAACCCTTTATTTATTTATTTTTTTTATTTTTTTTAGCCCTTACCCTTGAGTTTTTACTAACTAAATTTAGTCAGTATAACTAACTTGTTTAAGTTTAAGTTAGTTAGTAAGCAAACTTAAACTTAAATTAATTATTAAAAACTTAAACATAGACTAACTTATTTAAGTTTAAGTTTACTGACTAAATTAAGTTTTAAGTTAATTAGTAAATACTTAAAAAAACTTAAACTTAAATTATAACCATAGTTTTATATAAAGCTTTGTTTATTTAAGTCTCTTTTTTTAGGCGTTAAAAAGTTCGGTATTATAAAGCTTAAAATATTATCCGTGTATGTTTTAATTATTTTAAATGTATTTAAGCTATTGTATATAAATAGTAAGTATAAGTTGCATGTAAATATTTATATTTAAGTTTTTGTTAGTAGTATTAATAATAAATGTTAAACTAAAATAGCTTAAACTTAGCTAAGCTATATAAAAGTTATTTAATTTATAAAATAGTGTTTAAAAAATATTTATTTTTTAACTAAATATAAGCTTAAGTAATAGTTTTAAGCTCGCGTAATCCTTTAAAGTTTTATATAAAAGTATAATAGGGTTAATGACGTAGTTAATGACGTTAAATAACGTTGGCTAATAGCCTTTAGCTAATAGCGTTTTTTTAAACATTGTTTATATAAATAATATTTATAAATAAACGAGTAGCTTAGCTAGATAAATAATTAAAACGTTTTTATTAAACTAGTGTTTTTTTACTATTTAATAGCTAGCGATTTTAATTGCTAGCTTTTATTTTTTTATTCGAAACTTTTAGTTTATCGGCAAAAAATTTACTTATAGATTAAATTTGCTTTTTTCGAAGCTAAAATTTTATTTATTTGCTTAGTTTTAAAAATTTAGCGAACCTAACAAACTAAGCTAAATTTAACGCTAGAACGTTGTTTACGGACGATTTAAGGCTTCGTTAAAATATATCCGTATAATATAAACATTTTTTGTACGATATAAACATTTTGCTAAATATAAATACTATTATTAAGCTTAACTTAGGTTATATAATTATAATTATATGCTTTGCGGCTAACGATTACTTTTACGGCCGACGGTTATACGCTTTACGACTTAAAAACGCTATTTTGTAAGTTATAA
The DNA here is from genome assembly GCA_022495125.1 of Xylaria acuta. NCBI lineage: Eukaryota > Fungi > Ascomycota > Sordariomycetes > Xylariales > Xylariaceae > Xylaria > Xylaria acuta. The sequence continues at coordinate 2,492 of MU383334.1, read as the reverse complement.
TTTTTAAGCGAGCAGTTTTTTTTAAATAGTTTAAAACAACAATATTTAAAAAGGTAATAACGTTATTAAAAAATAAAAAACTTGCGTAAATATATTATTATTAACGTAAAATATATAAATATTTTTAAACTTTATTTTTTTAAATTAAACTTTATATTATTAAATATATAATTTAAAATAGTTTAAAATTTATTTTTAAAATTAATATATTATATTAATTTTGCTAATTTTTTTATTTTAAATATATTATATGTTTAAATATATTATATTAAATTTTATAGGTTTAATTATTTTTTATAGTATTTTATAAAAATATTTTTAACTATTGTTTATAAGCGTACTTTTTACTATTAAATAATAATATTTTTATAAAAAAATATATATTTAACTTAAATAAAAAAACTTAACTTTATAATATTAAACTAAATTTTAAACTTTTTATTAAATTATATATTTATATAAATTTAGTTAAAATATAGTATTGTTTAATTTTGTTTTATAAACGTTAAAAATTATTTAGCTTTTTAAATATTAAACGTATATATAGCAAAAAATATAGTTTAAACTGTTTATAATTATATTTTAAACTAAATAATTAATGATATTTATTTAAATTTATTAAATATATATTATTAAGCTTAAATAATATTAAATATTAAATTATTATTTAATTATTTATAAAATATTTTATTATTTTTTATACTATTTTTAAACTTTTTTAAAATTTACTATTTAATAAAAGGTTATTTATATAAAACCTATTAAATAAAAATAATAATAGCGTTTATTTATTTTTAATATATTTATTATTATATATTTTAATATAAGCAAAATAGTTTATTAAACTAAAAATAGCTATAAAATATTTTAAATATAATTAATTTATAAACTTATTTAATATTAAAAGCTTTTAATTATATTATTTAGCTACAATAAATATTTTAAAATTTAATAAAAATATATAGTAGTAAATAATAAAAATTGCTTTAGCTGTAAAAATAGTTATAAATAATAATTCCGTTAAAATATTTATAACAAACGTTTTTAACGTAGTAAAAATAATATTAAAGCAGCAAATAGTAATTAATAATAGCAGTAATTTATTTTAGTAAAAAATATAATTAGTTAAATATTTTAACTTAAATTTACCGGACTTTTATAAAATAAAAAACTACGTTATATTAACAAATAATATATACTAGTAAAATATATATATGTTTATAATATTCGTTTGTTAATATATATTTAACCTTATTAAACAATAAATATTTTAAAATAATTTTTTTAAGTTATTATATAAAAAAATATAAATTTAATATATTAAAATTTTAAATAATATTATAAAAAAAGTAATAAATATTAGCTTTAATTTTATTTTATAAAAAATCGCAAAAAAATATTAACGAAACGTTATAAATATTTTGAAAAAAGTACTAAATAACTTTTATATAAAATATAAAATATTAACGGACGTACTAATTGATATATAAGCTATAAAAATAATAAAAAATTATTAAAACTATAAAATAATAATTAAATTATAGTTTATAAAATAGTTATAAAATTAGCTATATTTAGCTTTATAATAAATGTATAATAAGCTTGATAATAAAACTATATTTAATACTTTTTTAACTTATTTTAAAAATAAATAAAAATTATATTTAGCTATACTAATGCTAAATAAAATATAATATATTTAAATTTTATTAATATTTTTTTAATAATTTTTTTAAGTTTTTTTATTTATAAATATTACTTTAGTTTAAAAATAAATTATTAACGTAGCTTTTTATGCAAATATTATATGAAATAATAATTTTAACGTGTATTAAAAACAATAGTAAAATAATAAAAAATATTGTTATAACTTTTAGCGAAAGTATAAAAATTACTAAAGCTATTGCAGTAATAACTGCTATAAATAAAAATTTTTAATAAATTATTAAAATTATAATAGTTATAAAAAATAATACGTTAACTAATAAAACAAACTTACTTATAAAAAACGTTAAAACGTTTAAAAAAATTATAAAAATAGTTAAAAAAACTAATAAAAATATTTTCGTTATATATAGCAACCTTTTTAGTAAATTTATTAATAATAAATTAAACTATATTAACTAGTTAAAAAATTATATATAAAAATTGAAAATAAAGTACTACTAGCAACTAATAAACTAAAGCTATAGTTATAAAAATATAACTTTAAAAGTTAAAATTATATTATAATAAACAAAATTAAAAAAAAAAAAATTTTTTTCATTAAATATTTTAATAACAAAAAAAAACAAACTTTATTTTATTTTTTAGTTTTTATATATATAACTACAAGCAAAAAAGTTAGCTAAAATATAACAACGTTTAAATACTAATACTATAGTAAATAATTTGTAGAAAAAACAGCATTTTTTATATACTGCTTAATTAAATAATATTTTTATAAAAAACCTCGCGTTGTTAAAATTAACAGCAATAAAAAAATTTAATTA
>MU383333.1:0-12912 GCA_022495125.1 Xylaria acuta | reverse complement strand
TTATAAAATTTAATTTTTTAGTAAAGTTTAGCTTTTTTTCAAGTTTTTTAATATATATATTTATTTATTATATATAAATATTAATATTATATATAATAAAACTAAATATAGTTATAGTTTATTAAAAATTTATTATTATATTTTAAGCAACTATAGCAAATATAAATTAAAATTTAAACTTATTATATATAGTAGCAGCATTTTTATCGAATATTTTAGCGAATTAAGTTGTTATTATTAGTTTATTATAAGTAGGTTAAGCTGTTTGTTCGTTTAAAAAAAAGGCAGTAAAAAATATAGCTAGCTTTTTTTTAATAATAAAATATTTAGTTATTTTATTAAAATATGCTTTTATATTATAATATAAGTTTAATATTATAATATTAAAACGTTGTTTTTTAATAACTAACGTAAAATAATCGCGGTAATATTTAAAAGCTTTTTAAAAGTATAAAATATTTTTTTTATTAAGCTATTTTTTATTATTGTTTTTTTATTAAAAGTAATAGTAGTTTTTTGTTTATATTTAAACTATTGTTTTATAAAAAATCAGTAAATAATAATAAACTTATATTATAACTTATTTTTATTTTTATAATATAAATTATTTTATAAAGCTAGTTGTTTTAAGCGGTTAAATTTAAAAGTAACTTATTGTTTAGCTTTAGCTATTTTTATAGCGCTATAGTTTTTTTATGTTATTTTTTTTTAATAATAGTAATATTAATTAATTTTTTAGTTTAATATTATTTTATAAAAATTTATTGTTTTTTTAAACATTTAATAATAAAATAAAATATTATAATAAATGTAATATAAGCAAAAAGTTTAAACATTTAATTTCTTTATTATTAATAAAAAATATTTTACTTAAAAAAAAAAAAAAAAAAAAGTCTAAAATATATATACACGTAGCTAGTTATATAAGTAGTTATATATAAAGGCAAGTATTTACTACAGTTGTTAGTAAATATTAGTTGCTATAAATATTATAGCTGTTAATAAATACTAGTATATAGCTACCTTTAGCTATATAAACCACTTAACTAAGCTATACATAAACCTATAAGTCTAGTAAGTTTATAATAGCTAGCTTTTATTCCCTTTTTTTTCTTTTCTTTTTATTTGTAGATTTTTTATACAATATACTATATATTATAAAAGCTTTATCTTTAATTATATAACTAATATAATATATAATAATTAATAACATTGTTATAATAGTTTTTTTAGCTAGTTTATTATATATATATATATATTTTTATTTAGCTTAGTTTTATTAATAAAATAATAACTATTTTATTTATATATAGCTTATAAACTATTTATAAGCTACTTAAAAACTAAGCTAATATATTATTATTATAAACTTAAAAGGTTACTTTTTTAAATAACGTTTATAAGCTATTTATAAACTAATAAATCGTAAAAATTTCAATATTTAATATTTAAAAGTTATTAATAAACTTTAAGTTAATAATAAAGCTATTAAAAGCTAACAAGCTTAATTTTTATATTTATAAAAAGCTTTAAGTTATAAAATTTAAAAAAGTTTATATTTAAAATATAAAATATATTTGTTTATTAATATAATATTGTTTATAAACTATTTAAATATATATAAACTACATTAAAAAAGTTTAATAAAGTATAAAAAATAAGTTAATGTTTAATTAAATTATATTAACGTATTAAATAAACAGCTTTAAAATATATATTTTTATATAAAACATTATTATTTTAAGCTAAAAAAAGTTATAATAAAAGAAATAGTTTAAGTAATAAAATAAAGCTTGATTAAAAGGAAAGGAAAAGGTGTTTTACAAACAAATCCACGAAGTGGATATGTTTGCAAGCACACTTTATATGCTAGGTGGCTGCTAACTAACAGTTGTTGCTAGGTGGCAGCCCTATAGGGCTGCCTTTAATGGCAACGCCTTTATTTATAGCCTAAACCCCCTAGGGGTTTATATTATATAGCTAAATTAAATAAAATTTATATTATTTATTATTAGCTTAAACATAGCTATAAAATAATAATTAAATTATAAAGCGTAGTTAAATAATTATATTATATTTATATAGCTATTTTATTAATTAAAAACTTTGTTTATAAAGCTTGTTTTTTAAACTAACTAATTTAAATTTTTAACTTTTACTTTAAACATAAAAAACTTTATAATAATTAGCTTAATTGTTATAAATAAATAACGTATACGTTAACGTTAAAAAAGCCGATGTTTTTATAGTTAAAAAAGCTATTTTTTAAAGTTATACTTTAGTTATATTAAAAAACAAAGGTTTAAAGCGTTAAAAATATAATTTTTTTATTTTTAAACTATGTTTAAGTTATAACTTAACTATTTAAGCTTTTATTTTTGTTGTTAACTTAATAAAAAAACTAAGTATAAAAAAAAACTTTTAAAAAACACTAGTAAAAATAACTTTTTATTTAATTTAAAATATAATAATTTTTTTATAATAAGTTTTAACCATTAACGATTAAATTATAATATATATAACAAGTTATAAATTATTTAATAATAGCTAGTTAATTATTTAAAGCTAGTAGTTTAAATAAACTTTTTAAAAAAAACTAGTTTTATAATAAATAAGTTATAAAAGCTTATTTAAAAAAAAAAGTAATATTATAAGCTAAGTTATAAAACTTGCTTTAAAGTTTAAATTTAAAGGGTTTAAAGTTTAAAAAACCTTTATATAAGTTATTAATAACTAGTATATATATAGCTGTTTAATTGTTGCTTTTTTATAGTTACTTTTTTTAATATAATAATTAACAATATTGTTTTAATAGCTGTTTTAACTAGCTTTTTATAATTATTAATAATAATAAATAAAACAATAGTTAAAGTTTTAACTTTAAAAATAAAACTATTACTATAATTACCTTATAAATAAAAAATACTGTTAAAAATATATAATAGTTACCAAGTTAATAATAATTACAGTGATTGTCTTATATACCCCCCCTCGCGCTAATGCATATAATAACTAACAAGCCCTCAACAGTTAGTGCTAGATGGTCTAAGTACTCCAAGTAGGTTATTGCTTACAGTAGGCACAAGCTTTAACTACATGTTAAAAGATGATTGATACATTTTCTGAATTGTTTCCCTGGCAGGTATCCTACTTGACCTTACCAGGTGAATCTGAGCAGACGCTTATCTATTTCTACACAACATGGTGCTTTTCGCCCATGCACATCCATCTATAATTTAGACGTCAAGACCATCGACAACGATACCCTTGATCCACTCATGCTGCATGAGATGAGCTACTTCGTTAGCAGCGCTATCATCCACAAGAATGCTGACCAGATACAGAGCTGCATCCAGGCCAGCACATACTCCCCCACTCGTGATTACCCGAAGACCACCTAGACGCATCGCAGCGCGACGGGCAATCGACTCGCGTCGCGCGTTGGAACCCTGGAAGGAGATGCTTCCCTTGCTAAATAGACAAAACATCAGTCCACAAAAGCTATGATAGATTCGTAAGTATACAAACATACCGGGCATTAGATGGGCGTCTATCAGTATCAGCCTTGCGACGAATATAGGGGTTTTCGTCCTCATCGCCAAGGTCGAAGCGGAGGTTGTTGACGACATATCGGGCATCTTCAACAACATCGGTTCTCTCTTGAAGATCGCGCTGAGCAGCGTTACTGCAGAGGATCTCAAACTTTGTCATGTAGTCAGGATGAGTGGTAGCCGATAGACCAGAGAGGATGCCTTGTTCGGCCAGGAAGAGCGATCCAGTGCAGACCGACATGAGCGTACGCTCACGGGATGAATCATTCTTTTGGAGCTCAGCGAACGCCGAGATAATGGAAAGAGGCTCTTTCTTCCCCTTTAGAACGCCAGCAGAGTCGCCTCCGACAACGATTAGAACATCGAAATCACTGAGGCGCTCGTAGGCTTCCTTGTAAGTAATCTGGGAGCCAATGACAACTCCTTGCTCGGACATGACCGTGGGTTCGGGGCCGACGATCGTGCACTCAAAAGCTTTAGTATCTGAAAGCAAAGCCATTAGTTCTTTGGCTACACCATGGGAAAGAATGTAAGCGGGTGTTTAGGCAGGCAACACATACTCTCGTCATTCTTGTCATGGAGTGCACTACTAAGGACTTCTAGAGGGCCGGCAAAGTCCGTTATGTTGAACTTGTCTTGAAGAGCGAAGAGCACCTCAATAGGTTCATTGGAGGTTTCGGATGCCTTGTTTGCCATGGCTGAGAGTGTGGTTGGAAGTGGTCAATATGGTAGATAGGGCGTGGTGGGGGTATCAAGTGTACCAGGAGGACAGTAGACGCGATACAAATGGTGTGCGAGTGAAACAAGACAATTGGTATCCAGTGATTCCGGTCGCCAATTGCTCTGTTTATTTCACGTCGTAGATTCTTTGGGGCGGGAGAATTGACAAGTAGAGGAAGAAAGAAAGGGAAGAAAGGGAGGGAAAGGGGAGGTAAAGTCGAGTGAGAAATCGAGGGGATGTGATGGATTGGAGGATAGAGGGGTAAGTGCACTAGCGCGAAGGGGGTTATACAAGACGACCACCGTGACTGTTACCAACTTGGTAACTGTTATACGTTTTTCAACTCTATTTTCTATTTGAAGATAATCATTTGAAGGTAGTGATAATCTCGTTTAAATCATTATTATTTTTGGTTAAATTAATACCTAGTTCAACATGGTTTTAAATAGCTGTGACGGTCTTGGACCCTTGTGATTATTTTTAATTCTTTATAACCGTTTTCTGTTTTGAAAATCATGTTAGCCAACCACCCCCCCTTGTACTAGTGCAAGTAAGCTGTCCTTTAGTAGTTGAAAGAAGACAGCTTGTGTCGTGCACTTGACGGCATCCCCTCAAGCCTCAAGCCCGCTTCTCTGGTAGGTAGCTCCAATGCAGTAGGTACATCGACAGCATCGGCGGGGAGGTTACGTAGGGTGTATCAAATCAATTGGCTACCCGCCCGGGGTCCCACAGGGGAATGCCCCCTCCCCCGGATTTCAAAGAGCAACTGTGCCTCGCCAATAATCAGCTTGGCTGTGGGTCTTCTTGATCACGTTGTCACAATGTGAGGGGCATAGATGAGCACAGTACAATTGACCATGAAATGGGGATTGGCTTTATATTCATGTGGCATGTCAAACATGATATGGTTAGAGAGATTCCGCACTGTGCAGCTGTTTAGCACCGCCTACCTCAAGTACTTAAGTACCTAGGAGCAGGTAGGCACTAATAGTGTTAGAATTAAAGGGTTAAAATAACTAGCTATGTTAAATAAATTACTTACTTATATTAAATTTATATAATATATAAAAATTTAAGCAATATAATAAAATATAACATATAATTAATTAATATAATTAATTAAAAATTGTTTAAATTTAATAATTAAAAGTTATATATATATAAATATTATAAATAACTTTATAAGCTTGTTAAACTATTTAATATAATTAAAAACACGTAAAAACGGCTAAAAAACGCTTTAATATAAAGTATATATAATAATAACAACAATAATACGTTAAAAAAAAGCTATTAATATATTTATTAAACGTAGTAAAAGATTTATATTTAATATATTTATTAACGTTTTTTAAAAATACTTTGTTTTTATTAAAAAAAACAAGCTTATAGCTATATATTATTATAATAAGATATATATTATATTATTAAGTAAATTTTAAAAATATATATTAATATTAAAGTAAAAAAAAAAACTTTTATTAAAGCTATAGTTTAAAAATAACACTATTATATATAAAAAAAAATATATATATATATAAAAGTTTATATATTTAACTATATATATTAGCTATATAGTTATATATATATTTAAATAATTATATATGTTATAATTAATGTCTTTTATAAAGGTAAAGCTTTTAGTTAAAGTTTTATTTATAGATTTATTATAAGATAAAAAAGAAAAAAAATAGTATAAGTATAAAATATATATAAATAAATTTATATATATATAAATAGTTAATTATATAACTAAAAGTAAGTTTATTAATATATATAAGTTTGTTTTATAAATGTTATATAATAGCTAGCTATAACTATATACTTTAAACTACTAAGGTAAATAGTTATAACTATATTATTAAGCTTTTATTTATATAATAAATTAAGTATATATTATATATAAACAAGCATATAATAAAAAGCTTATTTAAGTTTTTATATTGTTATAAAATTTAATATATTTTTTATAAAAAACAGTTTATAAACTTTTAGTTTATATACTTTAAAGCTATATGTTTTATAATAATGTTTTTTTAACGTTTTTATGATTATTTATATATAAAATTAAGTATTATTTACCCTTTAAATATTTAAATAGTTATAATATTAAAAAAATTGTTAATAAAATGTTAATAAGTTAAGTTTTTTAAAAAGGTTTTAATAAAGTTAATAGTTATAATATTTACTTTGTTTAAGTTTATAAGTATAATATTTATATAAAAGCTTAATTAAATATAAAATTAACTTGTTAGCTTATATTTAGTTTTATAACCTTTTTTAATTTAAAGTAATAAGTTAATAAAGCTGTTATAAATATTAAAAATTAATTTATAGTTATTAATTTTAATTTTTAGCTTATTTAATAAAGTAATATATAAACTTTAAATAAATAAATAGTTTAATTATATTATAAAGTTTATATTTTAGCTAAATCTTTTTAAATTATAAAAAATATATATATTAAATTATTATTTTTTATAGTTATAAATTTAAGCTTTTATAACGTTTATATAATTTTATTTAAGTTATTATATTTTTAATATAAAATAGTTATAATTATTATAAAGTTCTATTAATTTAATTTATATATTAAAGTATAGGTTCTATAATTTGCTATATTTTTTACTTAACTTTTTATATGCGTAAATAAATTTAGCTTCTGTGGATCCGATTATATTGCCGTTAACTTGCAATTTATTTTCGAAAAACAATAACTATATCTTAACTTCGGCTAGTTTAATAAAAAAAGCGGATATAATAAAATAAAACGAGGCCTTCGGGACAAAGTTGCAAAAATTGCTATATTTATAATAATTTAAAGCTGCTAGATTTCCGTTACGTAGTTAAATTAAACTTTAGCTAGCTCTTTTATAAATTAGCTAATAAAGCTATTTTATACGTTTTATATAGCCGCTTAAATAAACCCTTAAATATATTAAATAGTTAGTTAGTAAACTATTGTTTTTAAAACAACAACTTATTAAAAATAAATAATGTTTAGTATAAAATTAAACGTTCTATACAGTTAAATATAGGGCAAAATATTAGAACTATAAAAAAAAAGCTATAATTTTAATATGTTAAATGTTAAACAAAAGGTTAGCTACCCTAACAAATATTATATAAAAAAATAACAAATATTAACAAAAAATAACAAAAAGTGCTGGACAAAAAGCTAGCTGCTATATAAAAAGTACAGGTGCTATATAACGGGTATAATATTATACGTAAAAATAGTTGCGGTCTTTTGCTAAATCGGTCTAGCAACTTTTATAAAACAATGCTTTCTAGTAATACTATATATAAAAATACAGCTTAAAATATTTATTATTTGTTATTAAAAAAACCCCCAAACAAGTACAATCAGTTAGTTGTTAGCAACGCTTAAAAAACCTTAAGATTATTATAGTAGTATACTTGCTATACTGTTAAGTAAATTCTAAAAATATATATTAATATTAAAATAAAAAATAAAAACTTTTACTAAAGCTACAGTCTATAAATAAAACTATTATATATAAAAAAAGGACGTATATAGGGGAGTTCGTATACTTAGCCACACACACTAGCCATATAGCCACACATATATTCGTACGGCTACACACCTTGAACCACTAGGGCAAATAGCCGTAACTGTCCGTAAGAACTACTATAAGCGCTTAAGCTACTTTTACTATAGTATACAGTTTTTAAGAAGCTTAAATAATATATGTAACTTTTAACTTAAATAGTTTATATTATATTTTAGCTTAAGTTAAACAGCAACTAAAAAATATAATAGGTAATATTTGTATGCTAAGAACTATAAAGCTAAATATTTATTAGTCGTTTTTTTTAAAGTAGAAAATTATAACTTTAAAGCTTTTTTTTATAAATTTATTTATTTATATAAATAACTCTTAGGTAAAATTGTATGAATAAAAAACTATATAACTATATATTAGGTTTTATATAGCTTTAAACGATTGTTTTTTTTAATTAGCTTATAGTATATAAAACGGTAATAAGTTTGCTGTTTTTTTAAATTGTTCGTATTAATATAACTAAACGTCTAGCATGTATTAAAAAAAAACGTTACGTACTATATATAATATAAAAGCAACTTGTAAAAACATCTGCTGCTTTCAAAGGATTGCTCGAACGTTTTAAGCTAGTTCGAAAACTTTGAGTTATAAAAAGCAGCTAACTTTTTAATAATTATAAAATAACCGAAAATATTTAGTTAAAAGCTTAAAAAATCGATAGATAAATAAACGAAAAAGGACTTTTTAAAAAATAAAAAAATCTAATATAAATAAAATAGCTTAAAAATAATCCATAAATAAAATAAATGTTTTTTTAGCTATATTAAACAAATTAATATTATTATTAATAAACGCGCAATAAAAATACTTATATAGTTAAAATTTTTGGTTTATAAAACGCTATATATAAACTAGAAAATTATAAAATTTTATTAATGCAACCGTAAATTGTTCAATACTATAAAAGCTAACAATTATAAAGCAATTATAATAATCGGAATATATACCGAACTAATAATAAAAAGGCATCGTTAACTATGGTTTTATAAAGTTTGTTTTTAATAAAACTAATAATTTTTAACTATAGCAGTAAAATATAATTGTTCGAAATAGCTGTTTTATTTAAAGCGTATAAATTAACTATAAGCCGTAAATAAAGCTTTTTTTTTTTATGTTTAAATAATAAAAACTTAGTATATAAAAAAAGTTAGTTTATTAACTTATGTTATTTTACTTTGTATATATTTTAATTTGTTTAAATTGTAAGTATATATTTAAATAATTTAAAGATATTAGCAGTTTTTATTTCGTTGCTTATATATATAAACTATTTTACTAAAGCTTTAATTTTATCGACTTCGGGCGATTTTTTAATATTAAAAATAAATAAAATACTAAAAATTTTAAGCTTTAAATTTTTTTAACAATTTTTTCATAGCAGGTTTATAATTTTTAGCCGATTTTATTATAGCGTAAATAAAATGAATAATAAAAATACTATTAGTTTTGTATAGTATACTATATTTTTTTTAATAAGTTAATAATGTTTGCTATATTAATAAGAACGGGCGTAGTAGGTTTTTGTTAACCGGTATAATAAACGTTAGTAGTAATAGCTTCGAACGTAAGGGTTATTAAAAAACTAATATTAATATTAAATAAGTTAACAAATTTAATATTATTTATAAAGTATATTTTAGTATTAGTAATAAAGGAGCTAGTAGTTAATAAGCTAAAATTGCCCGCAGCCGTATTTAATTTGTTAACTATAGCTATAGTTATAGCTACTATTATAGCTTTTAAGCATTGTTTAAGTAGTTTTTATATAGTTAATATTTGTCTGTTTTTAAATATAACAGTGTATTTTAATAAAAAATAAGTTAAAGTATTGTTTATAATATAGGTAATTTAATAACAATCAGGTTTATGATTTATTAAATAATTTATTGACTAAAAACTTAATGAGTTAGTTAGTACGCAAACTTAAACTTATATTAACTCAAATGAGTTTTAAGGTAATAACTTAAAACTTAAAAAGTTAAACAAGTACTTTTTATATATAAAAATATATATAAAAATATATATAAAAATATATATAAAAATATTGTTGTGGCGGCAAAAACAATACTAACTCGCGCAATCGAAACTATAGGTTTAATTTACACGATCGAAGTTATACGTTAAACAAATCCTAGCGAAAAAATAAACGTTTTAAATATTTTAATAAAAAGAACAACAATTTAAGCCTACCTTTATAAAAAATAAAAATAACATAAAATATAGTTATAACCAGGGTTTTGATTTAGTAAATAATTTAGTAACTAAAAACTTAATAAGTTAGTTAATAGGCAAACTTAAACTTAAAAATTATAAATAATTAAATTAGTAACTTAAAACTTAAAACTTAAACGAAGTACCTTTTATATATAAAATATATATAAAAAGTCCTTGTTTAAGTTAGTTAGTAAGCAAACTTAAACTTAATTATTTATTAAAAGTTTAAACTTAAATGAACTTAACTAAGTTTAAGTTTTAGTAAATAATCTAAGTTTAAGTTAATAACTTAAATAACTTAAAAAACTTAAGCTGTAATTATAACCCTGGTTATAACTAACAACAAAATAAATATAGTAAATATAGTAAATATAAAAAAGAACGAAAGTACGCTAAGCTTGCTTAAAAAAGGTATATTAACTTTGCTGACTAAAACAATAATATAAATCGGTAATTAATATGTTTATTATTTTCTAATAATTTATTAAATAATAATAATATGTTTATTATTATTAGGGTTTTGATTTAAGTTTGAGTTTTTTTAAGTTATTTAAATTACTAACTCAAACTTAGATTATTTATTAAAACTTAAACTTAGTTAAGTTAGTTTGAGTTTAAATTTTTAATAAATAATTAAGTTTAAGTTTGCTTACTAACTAATTTAAACAAGTACTTTTTATATATATTTTATATATAAAAAGTACTTCGTTTAAGTTTTAAGTTTTAAGTTACTAACTTAATTATTTATAATTTTTAAGTTTAAGTTTGCTTACTAACTAACTTAAACTTAAAACTTTGAGTTTGAGTTTGCTTATTAACTAACTTATTAAGTTTTTAGTTACTAAATTATTTACTAAATCACAACCCTGATTATTATTATTATTAAAAAATAATAATATTTTATTACGTTTACTGCTGCTTTTTAACTTGTTTTGCTACTGCTAGCGGCCCGCCGGCCGGCTTATTAAAGTTAAGCTTAATATAAAATTTTTTGCTAGTATTATTATTTTTGCTATGTTTAAACAATAAGTTTTTTAGGCCGCTGCTATTATAATTACTTTTTTTAGTATGTTTAGCCTAACGTTTAGTATGTTTACTATTTATATATATTTATTTAAAAATATAATTTAGGTTATACTGGTTTTTTTCCTAGTATTGCTAGAACGCGCGTTTAGTAGGTTTAATATAGCTTTTATTTTTATTGCTATAGCCCTTGTCGTTGCTACTTTATTTTATAGCTTTTATAAACGTGCGCAAACAGTAATTTTTTATTAAGAACGTTATTTTAAGTAAGTAGTAAAATTTAAGGCAATCCGTAAAACTTTTTGTTTATAGTATATATATAGTACTTTTTAGGGCTATTTGTACAACGTTTATAAAAAAATAGCTAGCGATAGTTTTTGCTATATTTAGTATACTTATAAGTACTTTTATTAAAAACTATAAAAAGCTTTTTTTTTATTAAGTAGTAATATGCTAACAAAGCGCTAGTTTAGCTAATGTTTATTAAACTTTTTATATTTTACGCAATATTTTAATTGTTTGCGCTTTTACTGCCCGTATTGCCGCCTTACGTACTATAGTACGTACGCTATTAAAGCTTTTTAAAGCAAAAAAAAAAAAAAAAAAAAAAGTAGGCTAATTTTACGTAAGCTTTAGTTACGCAAATAATAAAATCGCTTTTTAAGCTTTGTTTTTTTTTGTTTTAAAAATTTGTTAACTTTTTAAGCTTTAAATAGTAGTTTTTTAATTTTTTTATTTAAATATTAAATATTTATAATTTATTATTATAAACTTTATAAGCGTAAAAGCTATATACGCTATTAGTATTACTTTGTTTACTTTTTAGATTTTTTTTTAATAAGCTAGTTTTTAAGCTTATTTTATATAAATAACTAACTTGTTTTAGCTTTAATTTTAATAAAAAGTTTATAAAACTGTAATTAAATAAAAAATTTAGCTTATTTTTATAGTAGTAAAGCTTTAGTAAATTTATTAGCAATTATTTTGTTAGTAGGTATATATTTTATTATAAATATTCTATTAATAACTTTTTAATATAATTAGTAGTTATAAATATTTATATAGCGAAGTTTAATATATAAAACTACTATCTTTTTTAAAATAAGCCTTATTATTTATTAATTATTATATTAAAGCCGTATATATTATATATTTAGCTTTATATTTAGCTTATAAATTAGCTTATTAATAAATATAACCTTTTTAGCAGCTTATATTAAAATAAAAAGCTTTGTTTTAATAGTTAAAATAATAATAGTATTTTATTTATTAACTTTTTAGTTTATAATTTTTTTAAAAAGTTTTATAATATAAGCTTAAAAGTTTTTTTTATTTAACGTATTATTTATAAATAAAATATTATTAGCTATTATAAAATTATTTTTATTGTTAAATTATAGTATATAATATTAAATAAGCAGTAAATAAAATAAAAGTTTATTAGTTGCTTTATAATGTTTAAATAAAAAGTTATAGTTAAATTAGGCGAATTAAAAAGTTTTAAACGTTATATTAGGCCGTATAATTATTGCTATATATAAAATTAATTTTATTTTTTGCTAGTAGCGCTTTATACTTTTTAACAAAATAATTTTTTTATAAAAAAAAAGCTTTCTAGCTTTTATTAATATATTCGTGTATATAATATTAGTACTATTTTTAAGTTTAGCGATTTTTTTAATATATAAAGCTTATAAAAGCTATAATAGCTTTTTTTTTTAGTCCTTAATTATTTTTATTTTTTAAAACTATTATAAATTATTATTACCGGTTATGTTATAGCAGCTTTTTAAAGCCGCGATGAATTGATTTGCGG
>MU383332.1:0-13229 GCA_022495125.1 Xylaria acuta | reverse complement strand
TACTATACGTTTTAACTTAATATATAGTATATATTTATATATATATAAGCTAAAAATACTAGCTAATTTATACGTTTTATAATATTTATAGCAAATAAATTTTAAACTAAAAATATAATAAAATATATTTTTATTATAATAACTTTTATTGCTTTTATATTATAAGTTATGCCTTTTATTAAATTATTTGTTATTAATAAAATAAACACTTTAATATTAATTATTATAACAGTTATTTTAATGTTTATTATAGCTATAATTACGTTTTTAATTATAACTATAATTATATTTTTAATTATAGCTTTAATTACATTTTTTATTTTACGTACAATTATAAATTTAATTATAATTGCAATTATAGTTATAACTTCTTTTATAATTATAACTACTTTTTTAATTATAGTTGTTTTTATAACGTTTATTATAATCGCTATTTATATAACAATATTAATTATTTTAATAATAGTCCTTATTACGTTAATAAAATCTATCCTTTAAACTTTAGTAGCTACTACTAAATCGGTATATTTATTAATAATTTAAATAATTTTTTTGCTAAAAAAAAAGTTATAAAAATTATATAATATTTTTTTAAAAGTATTCTTTTTTTAGTTTAACGTTTAAATAATACTGTTTAGCTTTTTGTTTAAATTTATACTACGCTTTTTTAATTTTTTATATATATTAATTTAAAGTTTTTTTATTTTTTAAAGCTTTAATTTTATTTAAAATCTTTTTATTTTATTAATTTTAAATATTTTTTATAACGTTTGCTTAATTAAAATTATTACGTTTTAATATTTTATTTATACGTATATATTTTAGCTTACGTTAAACATATTATATAATAACGTATTAATTTTTAATAATATTATAAAAAATTAAACGTTTTTTAAAAAACTTTTTTATAACCTAGCTAAAACATATTTTAAACTGTTTTTTTAATTTAATAAATATTTTATTTAGTCCTACTTTACGTTAAATATAACAATTATTAAAGTTAATTTTATTATTTTACTATAGCAAAATAAAACTAGTTATAAAATAATTAAATAAACTTAAAATTTAGTTTATATTAAATACTTTTATACTTTTATATTTAAATATTGCTTAAATATATAATATAATTATATATATATTTATATAAATAATTTTTTTTTATTTATAACTATTTTATAATTTTTAAGTTATTTTATTTAAAGTTGGAAACTCTAATATTTTTACGCTTAATCTTATAAATATTTTTTTTTATAAATAAAAAAAGCAAAATAGCTTTTTATAGCTAGCTATAATTATTATTATTTTTATTATTGCTTAAGTTATTATTGCTAAAAAAATCGCTTTTAATCACGTTATACTTTTTACGTTATTAAAGCTTATTTTTATAGCTTAAAAAAAAACATATTAGTTAAAAAATATAAAAATTTTAATAAACTTTTTTTAGTTTAATCGAATACTATTTTTTTATAAACTTTTTAATTAAAAATAAAATTTAGCTTAATATTATTTAAAATATAATATTATTACTTTTAATATTTTATAAAAGTTATTAAATTCGTATTTATTTATTAAATAAAGTTAAACTATAAGCTTATAGCCTATATATTTATCCTTAATATAAATATTAATAAATTTAGTTTATTTATTTTTATATTAGTTATTTATTAATTATTTAATAAAAAGTTAATAATTTGCTAGTTTAGTTTAATTTTAAAATTTTTAAAATTTTAAAATAAATTTATATTTCGTATTTTTAACATAGTACGCTTTTTTAAAAAAGCATGTTTGTTTTTTAGTAATAAATTTATTATATTATCCGGTAAATATCTTAGTATGTATTAAAATAATAATAAATAAAACATTTACAAACTATACTATAAATAATAAAATAAACTACGGACGAACTAATAAAAAATATAATATATCCTACGTTAAGCTTAAAATATTAAAATATTGTTTTTGCTCTTTATATTCTACAAAAAAAATAAAATTATAAATTACTTTTTATTTTAAGCTTAAAATACTAAAATATTACTTTTACTTTTTATATTTTATAATATTTTATAATGTACTAAAACGTTAGCTATAATAAAAATAATCCGTAATATTTATAAACAAAATATAAAAATATTTTATTAAGCTTACTTTTAGCATATTAAAACGTTAGCTTACTAATAAATTTTTATAAAATATATAAAAAATTAATACTAAAAATAATACTTAATAATAATATTTACTTTAATAAATATAATATTTTAAGTTATAACTTAATCGAATATAAGCTACCGGCATAAAATATATATATAATTACTACTATAAAAATTAATATTTTTCGACCTTGAAAAATCAAAAAAACAATAGTTTTTAATATAGTTTAATATTTGCAATAAAACTACATAATAAAATACTACTTTAAAAAAATAGTTTAAGTAATAAAATAAAGCTTAATTAAAAAAAAAAAAAAAAATCTTGCAAACAAATCCACAAAATAAATATGTTTACAAACACACTTTATATACTAAGTAGCTGCTAACTAACAATTATTGCTAAATAGTAGCCCTGCAGGGCTGCCCTTAATAACAACGCCTTTATTTACAGCTTAAACCCCTTAGGGGTCTATATCATTTATATAGTATAATATAAAAGCCGTTTAAAAATTTAAATTAAAATTTAAGTTTAATATAAAATATTTCGGCCGTAAAAACTTTAGCAGAAAATTTGTTGCTATAGTTATAATTATATTAATTTTAGCTTTTTTTTTTATATTAAGCAAAAGTTGTTTTTTTTATTTTTACGTTTAATAGTAAAAGTTTTTTTAAAAGCAAGTAATAACTTTTTTTTATTAATATTTTTTTTAGCAAAATATTTAAAAAGTATATAGTTGTTTTTTTTATATTAATTAATATTAGTTTAATTAATATTTTTTAATACTTTTTTAAAGCTTAGCTATATTTTGTTTTTAAAATTTGTTTTAAATTTTTTATTTAACCTTTTTTTGCTTTTTTTTTAAAAAATTAATTTTAGCTAGAATTAAAGCTGTTTTTTTTTATTAGCTTAACTTTAAGCGCTTTAAAGTTAAAGTAAGCGCGTTTTTTTTCGAATTAAGTTTTATAATACTAAGGTTAGTTAATATATTTTTATAAATTTACTTAACTTTTTAAATAGCTACAATAAACTTTTTTTTTACGTATACTATTTTAATAATTTTATTAGGAAGTTTTTAAATAATATAGTTTTAAAATATAGTATTAAATTATTAAACTATTTTGTTTAAATTTAAAAGCTTAGTAAAATATTAAATAATATATTTTTTATATTTAAGCTTATATATTTTTTAAAACTTACAGTATTTTTTTTAATAAGTTATAAAACTATTTTTTAATAGTATAAGCGTAGCTTTTTTAGCGGTTTTTTAAGCTTATTTTTTTTACTAAAGTTTATTATTGCTAATATTATAATTAAGCCTTTTTTATAAATAACAATTTAATTTAATTAATTTAGTAGTAATTTTATAAAAAACTTTTTAAGTATATTTAAATATAGGCTTTTATTTTTAGCTATTAAGCTTAAAACTTAAATTTTTTTTTATTATTATATAAAGCTAGTTTAATAAAATAAACAAAATTAATTAACGTAAAACTAAAATAAAAAAATGGTTTTTTTAAAACGTAAATAAGTTAATTTTTATTGTTGTTTAAAAAAAAACTAAGATCCCGAAGTATATAAAAGCGTTTAAAACTATAAAAAAGTTTTTAAAAAAGTTTTATATTATTATCGGAATTATTAAAGTTTAAGCTATAAAAATAACCGGAGGTTTAGTACGAAAATAAGCTTTATATTTTAAATATAACTATATTGTTTTTATAAATAGTTTTATATTATTTACGGGCGTTTTTAACGATTTAATAAGTTTAAACGTTTTATATAAACTAATTTAACAAAAGCGTTTTTATTTTTATTTTTAAACTAATATATATAAAAAAATTTTTTATATTAATATAGCTAAAAAATAAATAACAATTAATAAATAGCTAAAAATAAGTTATAATATTACTTATTTATTTATATTTTAAAAAACTAAATTAACGTTAGCTTTTTTATTAATAGTTATTTAGTTTTAAATTTTTAAAAAAGCTGCTTTAATATAAGTTTATAAGTTTTATAGTTAACGTTATAAATATTTATTTAAATAAACTAAGTTAATATATTTTTTAGTTAAAAAATTATTAATTTAAACTTTTTTTTGTTTAGTTTAATAAATAAAACTTTTTTAAATTAACTTTTATTATTAAATTTTTTTTTATAATTTTTAAAAAACTTTATAATATTAGTAAACAACTAGCTTTAAATACTTAATAGCTTTTTATTTTTTAGCGAAGTTTTTTAAAAACTTAGCGATAATTTTTTAAATTTATTAAAAAAAAATATTTGCTTTTATTATTTAGTAGTAAAAATAAACAATTTATTTTATAAAAACTTTAACTTAAACATTATAAAGCTAAATTATAGCTAAATAGTTATTATATATAATAATATATTATAATTATAATTTTTTAAAGTTTTAAAAATATTTTTAGTTTATTTTATAAAATAAACTTTAAATAGCTTTATAAAAGCTACATAGCTATATATATAACTAAAATATTTATTTAAGTAAGTTTTTTACTATAATATTTAATATAATAAAGTTAAAAATATTATATATTATAACTTTAAAGTTTTAAAAGTTATAAAAAATAAAAGCTTAACTTTTATTTTTATTTTAAAAAGTTATTATTATAAATATAAGTAGCGATTTATTATTAGTACTAAAATTAAATTTAGTAAATAAAATAAATACGTTAAAATTATTAATATTAGTTTTAACGTATTGTTTTTTCGATTAAAATATACGTATAAGAATTTTTTAATATATTTACCCGCTTATAGCTAAAAAAAAGGTCGGTATAAAAAAAAATATAGCTAAGTTTTAAAAAAAAATAGTAGCTATTTTAGCGTATATAAAGAGCTAAATATTAAAGCTTAAACTTTATTTTTTTAAAGTCTTTTTTTTGTTTTTTTTTTTAAATTTTATAATAAACTAATAAAAAGGTTAACGGATAAAAAAAAGGTTAATAGTACTAATAAAATCCGTTAGTTTAAAAGCAGCAAAATAATTATTATTTTAATAAGTTATAAAAAAATAAATTATATTATAACAATTAAAAAAAAAGTAGTAATTAAAAAATAATCGATAAATTAAGCAATAATTGCTAAGCTAATATAATTTATAGCTTAAGTTAACAATTTACTAACATATTTAGCTAAAAAAATAAAAATTAATTAAACTGTTACAATTATATATAAATAAATAAAAATAATAAATAAATAACTTTTTAAAGTATAATTAATTATTTATTATAAAAGCTTAAAATTAAAGGTTTAAAAAATATTTAAATTAATTAATAATTAACTATAAGATTAAAAAAACTTTGTTTCTTTTATTTTATTTTTTAGCTAAAGGTAGATTTTAAGCTATTTATATATAAATAGCTTTATTTAAGTTTAACAACTAGGCCTTTTTTACTTCTACCTTCGTATTACTATTTTAAATAAATTAAATTATATAGCAAAAGCAAACAAAGCTTTTGCTATTTATAGGCTTTGCTACCCGATTATATAGCTATTTATAGGGCGCGAATATACAGTTCGCTAGACTGAGGGACCGATCTAGGTGTTAACCTAGATCGGTACAGGTCCCTAGGGTCCGTGCGACACATAAGTCTTGCATAGTGCGCAAGATCGTAGCCGAATAAGGTCTCAAAGCTAATTTATGATAGGTAGACATCATGAACAAGAGTCTCGGTGGATGGTTCGTTTATATATTACCACCATACTACAAATGTTATTGCGGCTAGAAGTAGCGTAGGCATCTTGGGTTTTATAAACAAAGGTTACGGTTAGAAAGGTTTTCCATGTAAACCTTAATATAAACTGATACCTAACTCGTCGAAAGACAAGGAAAGTAGAGATTGAATGTTATTAAATTATACCGTGATCTAGTAAATTACTGCTTACTCATTTATTCGTTCATAACATCTTGACCTAGTAAGAAAAACTATGAATAGTTGAGGATTAGCCATCTTCATTCCCCCCTCTTTAACCCTCTCGCTACTAGAAATGGGGACTATATCAAGTCAATCAGCGGTTTAGATCACTAAAGAGATGCGTCTAGTTTTATTCTAGTATACATGTAGTTATCATTACAAGACACAAGAGGTCAAAAGTCCCCTCTCCACACAGCCCTAGGACCACAAACCCCACTAATAGCCGCCACCATACTGTAAAGTCATGACGTAAAACCCACCATAACCCATGAAACGTCAAGAGCAGTACTATGTTACTATATAAATAAATAGAGAACGTCATAGACAGTCATATCTAACACGATTGACAATAACCGACCGTGGAAATCCAGCTCCGGGCCAGCAGTGGCGGGCTATGAGGTGGACATGATGCCCAACTCCCACCTGCGTAGCTATAGTCTTAGATCATAGTATATAGAGGCGAGGGCCCTACTTAGCTAACCTATCTATACATGAACTATCCGGGTTATCATTCGTGAAAATCGCCATAAATGCGAAAAGATCCGACTTGTACAAGCCTATTCATTTATCGACAACATACGGGAAGAAAGAAGTCAGAGTCCAACAAGATGGCTTCGGTGTCGCAAGCAGCAAGCGCGGCGGAGAAGCTCGCGGGGCACGACAACAACGCTGTGACGGCGCAAGATATCACCACGTACTCGAATCGAGATGATGGCGAGACGATGAAGGCGTTGTGTTGGATGGGGAAGAACTCGGTGCAGGTGCTGGACGTGCCGCGTCCCAAGATTCACGAACCGGGCGATGTAATCCTCAAGGTGACGGGAACCACCGTCTGCGGGAGTGATCTGCATTTACTTCACGGTTAGGCATATTTTTTGTAATAACGGATATACTTAGCTTTCTTTTCACGAGCTATACAATTCCATTATATCCGTCTCCGTCTCTGCCTCCGCGCTATGCTAACGCAGACGCAGGAACCATTGTCCAGCTCAACAAAGGCGACATCCTCGGTCATGAATTCTGCGGTATCGTCGACGAGGTCGGGTCTGCAGTGAAGAAGGTGCAGAAGGGCAAGCGATACGTGGCCTCGTTCCAGATTGCATGTGGGGAGTGCTTCTTCTGCAAGCAGAAATTGTCGTCGCAATGCGAGAAGACCAACGCGAACACGACGCAGCGCGCCAGTGAGTAAGACCCGAGAACCAAACCGAGACACCGTTTTTGGATTCCGTAGCGACATTGGCGAGGAACTTTCCTCTTTAAGGCGGGATTTGTGACCCGCTCTCTGCCTATAACCCTCGCTTCGCTGAGACTGGAATTTGCTAACTCTGGCTCTTCAAGTGTACGGTGGACATACGGCGGGTATGTTCGGATACAGCCACTTCACAGGCGGGTTCGCGGGCGGCCAAGCCGAGTACGTGCGCGTACCGCTTGGCGACGTGAACCTCCTCGAAATTCCAGAGGGCGTCCCCGACGAGAAGGCGTTGTACCTAAGCGACGTCCTAGCGACGAGCTACAACGCCGTGCACGACACGGCCGTCTATCCGGGGGACCAGGTCGCCGTCTTCGGGGCCGGCCCCATCGGACAAATGGCCGGCATCTTCGCAATCAAGGCCGGCGCCACCAAGATCATCTTCGTCGACACGGAGCCCCGACTGTCCTTTATCAGGAAACAATGGCCCATGGAACACATTGATAAGCTCGAGCTCGTGGATTTCAAGAAGTTGTCTTTTGGTGTCACGAACAAGGAGACTGTGGTGTCAAAACTCAAAGATCTTTGTGGGGGTCGTGGACCCGATGCGGCTATCGAGGTGAGTCTTGATGTGGTCTTTCGCTAGCTTGTATTACATTGTCGAATCGTGCTGTTGACGTGGTATTGTAGTGTGTCGCCGGGGAGTATGCCAAGGGCTGGATGCATTGGCTCGAGCTGATGCTGGGGGCCGAGACAGATACAAGCGAGATCATCAACGAGATGATTGAGGGCGTTAGAAGTTTTGGACGATGTGGAATTACGGGCGTATACGTCGGATACGTAAGCCATATCTTTTAATCACACGGAACACGCAAAGCGCGACATTCAGACTAATCATATGCTAGACAAACCATTTCAACATCGGATCTTTGATGGAAAGAGGTATTCGCCTGATCGGGAACGGTCAGGCCCCTGTTCACAAGTATTGGGAGGAACTTCTCCAACAGATCCAGAAGGGCGACCTCGATCCGTTACAGATGCTCTCACATCGTGTGCGGGTGGAGGATCTCGACAAGGTCTACTACAAGTTTGAGAAGAAGGAGGATGGCATGCAGAAAGTCTTTGTCGAGACCAAGTTCTCCCTGCCAGCATGTGCGGGTAGTCCTCCGCTGACTACGTATTAAATTTGAATCTTGGCGATTGGGGGGTGGGAGCCGATGTTAACCTGAAGATACCATTGTACGAATAGTGCTGTACCTGTATAATATTGGATCTGGAATTATAGGAGTTCTGACAACGCCTGTTGGTCTCCTTTGACGTTCATGTTTGGGAAGTTGTTTCACCGTTGGCATTTCGACATGAATCTAAGTCATGCAGACAAGTAGTAAACTGGAGAGCGGGTAATAGTTCAGTGTTGTCGGCATCAGTTGTGAGATCTGACCGTCATCGAGAAGATGCAATGCGTGATAGTATAAGTTACGTATCAGTGTATCGGCCACGGAAGGGTTGCCTCATCTGTCCTAAAGCTGACGAGGCACTGGTAGGGTTTACGAAAGCACGGCAGTGCAATGGCGTGGAGGTTGGTTTCGATCTCCGAACCCCGACCATGACTCTTGGATGTTGGAAAGTCGGGGTTGAGTTGAGGGGTGGTGTGACGCGGCGCAGCGCAGCGTATTCCTCTTTGGGGTCCGGATAATGCCACACTTATTGGAAGACGAGATCAATAGTTGACGTTCAATTGACTTCGGTGGCACGCCTCCCATCTTTTTCGATACCTGCCGATAGGATGGTGGGTGGCGGGCCGACCGCCTACGGGATAGGACGGAGGCCTTTTACATTCCATCCACATATACCTGGATGAATGTTCACACTTGGCCCCCTGGAACGGACATCAATAAACGAGGCAGTAAGGATAGGCGGTTCCTCTGTGTCTTGGGCTAAAATAGACGCTCGGCAAGTCAATGCTAGCTGTTGTAGCGCTAACCGAGCCTCAATCATACCTAAGTAGGTAGGCAGTGTATCGCACTAAATGAAGGAATGAAATGGAAGCGCTTGGCCTGCTGTTTGGGCTTGTTCGTGAGTGAGTGACGGGGGCGACGTAGCCCTTGTATACTTGTAAGTAGTGGCGCAAGTAGGCGGATTGCGCCGTTGAGCTGAGCTGATGGCATAGAGGAATGGCTGTCCAAGTTGCGGTGTGTGGTAGGAATACTGCACAGTGGGATGTGCATGATGCGGTGTACGTAGTAAACACTACTATGTAAGTAGATAACAGAGATGAAACCTGTTGGTCGACAAGCAGCTCTGAAAATAGCTACTTGAGCCGAGAGAAATGACCCGCTGTACCGGGTTAAGTTAAGGCAGTACCGTAGCGTTGAGACCCTGAGATTGAGTGGTTCGTGGCTGGACATCTGAAACCATCGCGACTACCTAATCGGGGAATCGGGCCTGCTCTTATTATTACGCACGTATCACCAGGTCCGCAAGGTGCGTTATGGGGTAGCGAAGCGAATCTGCACTTACGGTAGATATTCCCCGGATCAAAATAACCATCTCGATGAATTACTGTTGGAAAATAACCTCGGCCGTTAGATGGGAGAATTTTTCCAGTTGCCTACAGGGCAAATTGCGGAATGAGGTGTGCTGCTACCTATGTATGTACCCAAGGCTATACCGAGATACAAGCTTCAGTCTCGTTACCCCTATTAATCCCTGGTATTGGTATTAACGGTACCTAGGTGACGGGAGGCTTACGAGTGGTGGATCACTCGCGACACATGGTGGAATTTTTCCGTTACAACGTCAAGACCAACAATGACGTCGGGCGTCGAATTTATACCGAACAGTTCGGATGATGATCACTGCTGCATCAGTATGATTAACGGGCCGCAGGTCGAGTTGATATGTCGATATACCTGGGCCCTGACTGGTACTACATACGCGCGGGAATGTGACGGCGGCCTACGTGTTCCACCAATTACTCACAGTACAGTACTGCGCCCGAAACGCCCCCTCAACCTCAACCAAAGAGAGCCACGTTTGTCGTGATAGTGAGACGGACAAGCCTATGCTAAGGTCAGTGCCGGTGTTGTGATGGTGATAATAGTCGGTCGGATATGTTTCTTCAATCCTCTCTCTTTTTCTCATAGTCTGCAGGCAACACAATACAAATTCTCACGCTACATAGTAATAAGCCAAGTGTAAGCAATCAATCGGTCCCTGAAGCTGAAATCCAACGTTGTGCAAGGGTTCATCATCCTTGTGCTGATCCTTCGTGCGCCATACGTAGTGTGCTTAAGCATCCTCGTCTCTTGATCGGACCATGCTGTATCTGGCACTTGTTGGGGACGCAGTTTCTTTTCAGCACCCAAAATACACTTACGGGTAAATGGACCCCTAGAGCGGCATTCCGGAGGGCTCGAGGCCGCAGCTGAGCTACTGCACACAGAGAGAAGAAGAGTTGGTAGCGCATAATTCAAGAGGGTTGTTGCCCCTAATGATTCACATTCAATGAGCTGATTGGCCAATGCGAGAATGGGTTTCGTTGCCGCTACGCTGTGGCACAAGAAGTTACCTCAAAAAATACACGCCGCAACACGCTACCTTGTCTAGCTTGGTAACAGTGTTTGGGATGGAAAAATTAGATCAACTAAAGGTAACCCCCCCCTGTCTACCTAAAAGTCCCGTATACTTTAGTATAAAAATAATCTATAAAATATTTAGCCTATATAAATATATAAAACTTATATAGCTTAATATATACCGCTTATTTTATTTAGCAAAAAAAAGTAAGTATTTAAAGCCTTTGCGTTAAAATTTATAGCTACCGACCATTAAACTAAAATCGGGCAATATATTAACAAAGTTTATAATAATTGCTAAGTATATAAAAATATAAATCGTTTTTTAATTATTTTTTAATCGTTTTTAAATTAATTATATTATATTATAATTTTTAATAATATTTATTATAACAATATTTAGTATTTACGCTAACTATATTTAAAATAAAAATATTTTTTTAATTTTAAAAAAAAACAAAAATTTATTTTATTTTCCCGCGAACTTATAAAGTTATATTAAAAATAATATTATATTTTAATATTATTTAAGCCGGCGTGCTTTAAAGAATTATATTTAGCAAACTTTTATTAATTAAATAAATAAATATTAAAATATATACTAACGGTTATAATAACTTTAAAATATAAATATAATAGAATATTTTACTATAACGGATTTTTATTTCTAATACGTTATAAACCGATCGCTAAAATATCTTTAGTAATTAAAAATTTAAAGTTAAACAACTTTACTATATAGCTAATATTTTAAAAATGTTTAATATATTAATTAATAAAATTATATTTATTATTTTTATTAAAATATTATAAAAGTTTAAAGTTTAAAAGCTATAAAATAAAATAAGTTGTTTTATTATTTAAAAAATTTTACTATATTTATTAACTAAATATTTAAATTTAATATAATATTTAGCGCTGCTATTTAGCTTTTTTAAATATAACTATACTATTTAAAAATATATTTATAGCACGCTATATATATAAATATATAAAAAGCAAAATTTGCTTTTATTTATTTATATTAAAATTATATTTAATTTTAAAGCTTATATTATTAAATTAAAAGCTTGTATAAAAACAGTTAATATTTAAACAACTATTATTAAATATATAAAATTAGCAAAAAATGTTTTTAGAACAATTTTAATTTATATTTTAATTTATATAAACATATTAAGCAAATATATTAACAATTTAAAAAAAAAATTATATATAAAAAATAGTAGAATATTTGCTAGCTTTGTTTATTTACTACTAATTATAGCATAAAATATATACTTTTAATATATTATTATTTTTAACAATATTAATAATATAATAAAAAATTAGTAATATATAGCAATATATAATATATTGTTTTATAAGCAAAATATTAGCTTTTTAAGCTAACTATTTTTTTTATTTAATACTAGTAAAATATTATAATTTTTTGCTATTAATTTTAAAGCTTATAATAAATAAAAATTATAATTTTAATAATAATATAAAAAATATATATTATTTGTTTATAAATAATTAAAAAATATAACTTAATTATAATAAAATATTTTTTATAAACTAAATTATTATAATATTTATATTATTATAATAAATAAAGTTTATATTAGTAAAACTTTTAAGCTTATTTAAGTTTAATATAAAGTTATATATTAATTTTTAATATTAAAAAACTATAAAGCAATATTATATATTTTAATAATATTATATAGTAAATACTAGCATTTTTTATTACTAGCTATTAAAACTTTTTATTTAATTGTTAATTTAATTATTTAAATTATTTAATAAATTAACTAACTATTTATAAGCTTAAATATATATTATTGCTATTTTAAAAATTGTTTTTTATTAATATATTTTAAATACGTTTTTAATATTTAAAAAACTAAAAGCTTTTTTTACTAAGTATTAAAAGCGCTTTATAATAAATATTTACCGAAGTTTCGCTAATACAAATTATTTTTAGTATATTATTTATAAGTAGTAAATTTTATTTTTTCTATAAAGTAGTTAAAAAATTATATTTATTTTATTTAAAACTAATAAATAAAATAGTAAAATATATATAAATAAAATATTTTTTGTTTATTTATATTTATTATTGTTAACTTTTTTTTGCTAGTATATTTAATATATAATATAATTATATATTAACTATATAATTATTTACTTTTATTATAAGCAAGCGAAACAATAGCGCTTTAATAAAATAATATTATTTATAGTTAATATTAATTATAAATATGTAAAAAGTTTATTTTATTGCGAAATAATTTAGGCCTAATATTTTTATAACTTAAAAAAAAGTATATATTATATTTTAAATTGTTTTAAAATTATTTTTTAGCAAATTTAGTATTTTTATTTATACAA
>MU383331.1:0-13253 GCA_022495125.1 Xylaria acuta | reverse complement strand
TATATGTATTTTATATATAACAGGTACTTTGTTTAATTTTTAAGTTTTAAGTTACTAATTTAATTATTTATGATTTTTAAGTTTAAGTTTGCTTAATAACTAACTTAAACTTAAAACTTTGAGTTTAAGTTTGCCTATGAATTAACTCATTAAGTTTTTAGTCAATAAATTATTCACTAAATTATAACCCTAATAATAATAGTTAATATATAGAATATAATTAATAATAGCATAAAAGTAAAAAAAATAACAGTTTAAATATAAAACACAAGCTTTAATGTATAAAACACTTTATATTATAGTAAATAAAATATAAACAAATAATTATGAATATATAGCTTAAAACTCAATATATTATAAATTAACGGATTGGCAATAAAGATTAAACAATTAATTAATTAAAAAAAAGTATATTATAAATTAACATATTAACACTTTATATATCATAAATTAATATATTAACAATTAATATAGTAATACTTAATGCTTTAAAACTTAATATATTCGCAATTAATATATCAAAAATTAATGGATTAATAAGTAATATATTAGAAATCTATACATTAAAAATTAAAATCGATTAATAACTATTAAATATTAACAAATAAACTTTTCTATAAGTAATTAGGCTTTTTACAACACTTATAGATAATTTTGTTTTTATTAAGCTATTTATTTACTATATTATATTGAATTTAATTTTTATTTATTATTTTAACACCTTTTAAATATTTTTACAACTTTTACTTTTTTTTATAGTTAACCTTTTTAAAAAGTTTATTTCGTTTTATTTATTTGTTAGTATAATTTTTATAAATTGTTATTTTTTATACCGGTTTACTTATACCGCCTTTTTATAATATATTCGATTCTTTTTGTCGAATAGCTTATAATGTTTAATGTTTAATTATTTTAAAAACAACCTGAGTTTTTATTTGAAGCTTAAATTTTAATTTAATATTTTCAAGTTATATTAACCAACGTATAGTTATAAAACCTTTTTTATAATATATAATTAAGCTTTTATTAAACTTATAATATATTTAAATATACAAGATTAGTATATTTGTTTATTAAAAAACTATGATAACTTAAACTAATTTAAATATAAAAACAACAACTGTATATTTTATTTATAAAAAGTAAATTATTTTTAAAATATAGTAAGTACTATTAATATAAACTATAACTAGGGTTGTAATTTAAGTTTGAGTTTTTTTAAGTATTTACTAACTAACTTAAAACTTAATTTAGTTAGTAAACTTACACTCAAATTAGTTAGTTTGAGTTTAGGTTTTTAATGATTAATTTAAGTTTAAGTTTGCTTAGTAACTCACGCAATTTTTTTTGAGTCATTGAGTTAGTCAGTAAAAAAAGTCAAAAAACTCAAGCGTAAGGGCTGAAAAATAAAAAATAAAAACTAAAAATAAAGGGTTAATATAATTAAATAAACGTTATTTTTATTGTATTAAATCTATTACCCGTTTACTTTTATTATTTAAATTATATTTATTAAATTGATTAAGAAATATCTATATAATAATAATAATATATTATGGAACTATTTAAATATTTATAAACAATAAAAGATAAATGATCAAAATAAACGGTTAATAGATTTAACACAACAAAAAAAACACTTACTTAATTATATTAACCCTTTATTTTTATTTTTAATCTGTATTTTTTAGCCCTTACCCTTGAGTTTTTTACTAACTAAATTAGTCAGTAAGATTAATTTGAGTTAGTTTGAGTTTGCCTACTAACTAACTTAATTAAGTTGTATTTTTAAATTAACTAACTCATTTAAGCTTAAGTTTGCTTAGTGACTAACTTAAACTCAATTTAGTCTTAATTTGTGACTAATTTAGTCAGTAAATCATAACGCTAACTATAATATTTAAATTAATAATTTAATAGCCATATTTAATTGATCGTTTATATCCGAATTTATTTTTAAACAATAATATATTTATAAGTTGCTAACTTTTTATAATTATACGTTAAATTAATAGTTTATAAAGAGGTAAAGTATTTATAAAAACCATGATATATTGCTTAAAAAGCGAATGTTTTATATAAAACTATGTTTAAGTAAGTTTTTATAATTATAAATTATTTTATTTGTTAATATTTATTTATATATATTTAAGTTATAAACTTTAAAAGGGTTAAAAAAACAATTAAATCTTCTTATAATATTAACAACATAAATAAATTGTTATTAATTTATATTAATAATTTATAATTAGTACAATAAATATAATATATAACAATAATAATTTAATATATAACAATAATAAATGAATAATAATAATAAATAATAATAAATAATAAATTTGAAAATAAAAGCTTGAGTTTTTTAAATGATTAAATTATTCATTAAAAACTTATTAAGTTAGTCTAATTTTAAGTACTAACTAACTTAAAACTTAATTTTTAAGTTTAAGTTTGCCTACTAACTAACTCATTAAGTTTTTAGTTATTAAATTATTCACTAAACCACAGCCCTGGTTTTTACTGACTAAATTTAGTCAGTATAATTAGTTTAAGTTCGTTTAAGTTTGCTTACTAACTAACCTAATTAAGTTTTATGTTTAAATTAACTAACTTATTTAAGTTTAAGTTTGCCTAGTAATTAACGCAAACTTAATTTAGTCATAATTTGTAATTAATTTAGTCATAATTTGTAATTAATTTAGTTATTAAGTCATAACCTTGATTATAAGTATTGTTAATATAAAATATAACATTTAAATTAATAATTTAATAGCAATATTTATTCCATCGTTTATATACGAACATATTTTTAAACAATAATCAATATATAAGTTTATAACTTTTTATTATTATTCGTAAAATTAACCGTTACTTAATAAGTAAAATCAAGGTTATGATTTAGTGAATACTTTAATGACTAAAAACTTAATAAGTTAGTTAGTAGGCAAACTTAAACTTAACAATTTCTTAAAAATTTAAACTTAGACTAATTTAATTAAGTTTAAGATTGCTTACTAACTAACTTAAACAAGTACTTTTTATATAAACTTAATTATTTATTAAAAGTTTAAACTTAAACTAACTTAATTAAGTTTAATTTTAAGTAAATAAGGTAACTTTAAGTTAATAACTTAAAAAACTCAAAAACTTAAAAACCTAAACTTAAATCATAACCCTAGGTAATATATTTATAAAAAGCACTATATATTGCTTAAAAAGCGAATGTTTTATATAAGATTATATTTAAGTAAGCTTTTATCATTGTTAATTATTTTTATAGCTAATATTTATAAACATTTATTAATATTTATTTAAGTTATAACATTTAAAAGGTTTAATAAAAGGATTAAATCTTTTATTAATAACCTATAAATTGTTATTTCTTTATATTAGTGATTTATAATTAATATAATAAATATCATAAATAACAATAATAAATAACAATAATAAATAATAAATAATAATAAATCATAAATATAAAAATTTTTAAAAATTAAAAATAAAAGCTTAAGTTTTTTAAGTTACTAAATTATTCACTTAACATTTATTAAGTTAGTTTAAGTTTAAGTACTAACTAACTTAAACCTTAATTTTTAAGTTTAAGTTTACCTACTAATTAACTTATTAAGTTTTTAGTCATTAAATTATTCATTAAATTATAACCCTGCTTTTAATTAAGCTTATTTTTAATAAAGTTTTTTAAAAAAAATTATAACTTTATTAGCATAATTTGTTGCTTGTTATAAGCTTTTAATATTATTTTTAGTTTTGTTCTAAAGTTATTCGATGAAGAGATTCCATAGACACAACGTAAAGGCAAGCTAGCACGCAACATCCCGCCTGAGGGATGGAACAAGGACCTCCCCGTATATCGAGGACCCAACGTTGTCGCCATACAACTAAACAGCTGTCAAGGAAAAGACGCACCTGAACCAAACCCACTGCCACCAGCCTTGATTGCAGACATCCAGCACTATATGCTCAAGTACAGCGGCGATGAGGATGCTGTCAATTTGAACTTCGTAACCGAATTACGGGCAGATTCGACTTTACCCTGGCAAGCGCGGGCACCACGCCCAAAGCATCCGGGACGCCGGTATTGTCCAAAAATGCCCTGCAGAAAGGAGGCTCTATTACGAAAATCGTCGCCTACCTCCCGACGATTACACCGGACTGCCAGCCGTCCGAGGGACAACTATATATAACTGTAAAGAAGTAACTCCAGGCAATCGTACAAATTAGGGAGGACAACAATTACACGTCACCGGCTACTAAATTAGACCTGCCTCGCAAAGAAGTAGTGGAGGCTTTACGATTATTTGGAAGTGCAGAGGTCAAGTTTATTCCGTTCGTTGAAGGTAAGGTTAGCTGCCCTTGTCTGGCTCCACCTATTGTATAGCTCTACGCATCAGTAGATAGATGTTCGTCCGAGGAATTATATCCACCATCGTTTAATCCTATTGCGGTAATACTGTCTTAATTGGCTTATTGTCACCGATGTCGGCTATCTTTTTGATTTTTAATTCGTTTAACGTTATAAGCAAGGTTATGATTTACTAACTAAATTATTCATAAATCATAACTAAATTAAGTTTAAGTTAGTCATTAAGCACACTTAAAGTTAAATGAGTTAATTAATTTAAAAATAAAACTTAATTAAGT
This sequence comes from Xylaria acuta, assembly GCA_022495125.1. NCBI lineage: Eukaryota > Fungi > Ascomycota > Sordariomycetes > Xylariales > Xylariaceae > Xylaria > Xylaria acuta. The sequence goes on along the minus strand of MU383331.1, from coordinate 8,591 downwards.
TAGTTAGTAAGCAAGCTTAAACAAACTTAAATTAATTATACTCATTAAATTTAGTTGGTAAAAACTTAAAGGTAAGGGCTAAAAAATAAAAAATAATTAATAAAAATAAAGGATTAATATATTTAAATAAGCGTTATTTTTGTTGTATTTAATCTATTACCGTTAAGGTTATGATTTAAGTTTAAGTTTTTTTAAGTATTTACTAACTAACTTAAAACTCAATTTAGTTAGTAAACTTAAACTTAAATAAGTTAGTTTAATTTAGGTTTTTAATAATTAATATAAGATTAAGTTTGCTTAGTGACTAACTTAATTTTTTTTAAGTCATTAAGTTAGTTAGTAAAAAAACTCAAAAACTTAAGTGTAAGGGCTAAAAAATAACTAATAAATAATAAACATAAAGAGTTAATATATTTAAATAAGTGTTATTTTTGTTGTATTAAATCTATTACCCGTTTATTTTTATTTTTTATTTTTTATTTTTTATAAATATTTAAATATTTAAATATTTATATAATATATTATTATTATTATATAAATATTTTAACTTATTTTTTAATAAATTTAATTTAAATAATAAAAATAAACAGGTAATAGATTTAATATAACATAAATAACATTTATTTAAATATATTAACCCTTTAGTTTTATTTTTTATTTTTTATGTTTTTAGCCCTTACCTTTAAGGTTTTTACTGACTAACTTAATTAATAAGATTAATTTAAGTTAGTTTAAGTTTGTTTACTAACTAACTCATTTAAGTTTAAGTTTGCTTAATGACTAACTTAAACTTAATTTAGTTACGATTTATGATTAATTTAGTCAGTAAATTACAACCTTAATTACCGTTTATTTTTATTGTTTAAATTAACTTTATGAAAATTATTAAAAAATATTTATAAAAAATAAATAATAAATAATAAAAATAAACGGGTAAAGTTACGGATTAGTGGTCTGTGCGTGGCTTAGCCGGTGGCTGCACCATGTACTAGCCACTACACCTACACCCTACTACAGCCCCACTAGGGCAGCCCTACCCTATATACACTATATATATACTTAGGTGGATTTTATACAGCTAGTTTTTTTTTTTATGTTTTTTACATTTTTCGTATAATATAGCATATATTATAAAAGGTTTGTTTTTAAAAGTATATTAAGTATAACAATTTATCGATTATTTATTTAATAAAACATTAAAACTATTTTTAAATATTTTTTAATATCGATATAAAAACAACTAAACTAACTAACGAGCGCTATAAACGTGAAAATACCTTAATTTATAAAAAACTAGACCGAAAAAAAAGCGAAAGCTTGTAAGCAAGTACGCTTTAACTTTTCCCATTATTAAAAATTTATAAGATATAAAAACTAAATGTTTAATACTAAAATAAATATAAAATATTAACTGGATATAAAGCTAAAAAGACTATATTTTAATAAAATAGCTATAAAAAGTATTAATAATAAAAACTTAATTTTAGCTAATTTTATTTATATATTTTAAACTTAAATTAACGTTTTAAAGTTTAAAAAAATAAAGTTTAAAAAAAATAAAGTTTAATTATAATAATAAAGCTTTTTTTATAACTATTAATATTTTTATAACAGATTATACTATTTTATCCGTAAAAATTTTTTTTTGGTGTTTTATTTTATATTTATTATTAAAAAAATAAGCAAAGTTTTGTTTAAAGCTAATAAACTTATAAACAAAAAAAAATTAAAGCTATATTTTATAAATTTAAAGTTAAATTTTTATTACTAATAATATATTATTAATACGCTATAAACTTATATCATTTATATTACTATATTAAAAACCAGGGTTGTGATTTAAAGAATAATTTAATAACTAAAAACTCTAGGAGTTAGTTAATAGGCAAACTTAAACTTAAACATCATAAATAAGTAAGTTGGTAACTTAAAACTTAAAACTTAAACGAAATACCTTTTATATATAAAATATATATAAAAAGTACTTGTTTAAGTTAGTTAATAAGCAAACTTAAACGAAGTACCTTTTATATTTAAAAAATATATAAACAGTACTTGTTTAAGTTAGTTAATAAACAAACTTAAACTCAATAATTTAATAAAAATTAAAACTTAAACTAACTTAACTAAGTTTAAGTTTTCGTAAATAATCTAAGTTTAAGTTAATAACTTAAATAACTTAAAAAACTTGAACTTAAATTATAACCCTGCTAATAACTAAATATAATAAACAAAATAACTAAAATGTTAAAAAAGCTTTACTGCTAACTTAAAAAATATAAAGTAAACTTTTAACAATATACTTATAAACGTATTAAGCTTATAATATAAAATAAGTTTTAAACAATTTTAGTTTTAAAAATATAATGTTTTATTTAATTATACATAAAATTAATTTGTTTTTTTAGGAGAATTTTCCCGATTATTACGTTAAATTAACTTAACTATAAATAAAGCTAATCAATAGTTATAATATTTAAATTATTAATTAATATAAATAAATAAAAGTATAAAAACAACGTTATAAAAAAAGCTATAAAATGTTTAACAACTAGCTTGTTTGTAAAAAGTTTTATATTAAAATATAAAAACCCTATATTAGCAAATATCGATAAAATATAATATAACTTAAAAAAAATATGTTATTTATGTTTATTTATTTTTAGTTAAAAATTAAACAATATAGGTTTTTATAATATATAACAGGATAACATAAAGTAGTATAAATACTAACTTAAAACTAATATAGTAAACTTTAACATATTAATATTTAATAATATAATAACGCAAAAAAAGAAACGGTAAAAAAAATATAAACTACTAATATTTACGAGCTCGATAAACTAACAAAAAATATAAAGAAAGGATGTATATAAGGGAGTCCGTATACTTAGCTATATATATGTTCGTACGGCTAAAGTATTAGGGCAAATAGCTATAACTACCCCTTTAAGCTTTTGCTTATATAATAAATTAAGTATATACTATATATAAATAAGCATATAATAAAAAGCTTGCTTAAGTTTTTATATCGTTATAAGATTTAACGTATTTTTTATAAAAGAGCAGTTTACAAACTTTTACTTTGTATGCCTTAAAGCTATATTTTTTACAATAATATTTTTTTCGACGCTTTTATTGCTGTTAACGTATAAAATTAAATGTTATTTGCTTTTTAGGTGTTTATATAGTTATAATATTAAAAAAATCGCTAATAAAGTATTTACGGGTTAGATTTTTTAAAACAAGGCTCCGTGTAAAAGTTTTCGAAAAGTTTAAAAAAGTTTTAAAAAAGTTAACGGTTATAATATCTACTTCGCCTAAGTTTATAAGTGTAGTATTTGCGTAAAAGCTTGATTAAATATAAAATTAACGTGTTAGCTTATATTTAGTCCCGTAATTATTTTTGGTTCGTAGCAAGAAGCTAATAAAACTGTTGTAAGTATTGGGGATTAATTTGCTGTTGTCGATTTTAATTTTTAGCTTATTTAACAAAGTAGTACGTAAATCTTAAACATATAAATAGTTTATTTATGCTATAATCAGGGTTGTGATTAACTGACTAAATTGAGTTTAAGTTTGTTACTAGGTAAACTTAAACTTAAATGAGTTAGTTAATTTAAAAATAAAACTTCATTGAGTTAGTTAGTGGGCAAACTTAGACTAACTTAAATTAATTATATTGATTAAATTTAGTTAGTAAAAACCTAACGGTGGGGGCTAAAAAATAAATAATAAATAATAAAAATAAAGGGTTAATATATTTAAATAAGTGTTATTTTTATTATATTAAATTTATTAAATTAATTAAAAATATTTAAAAAGAAAATATTTATATGATAATAATAATATGTTATATAAATATTTAAATATTTATAAAAAATAAAAAATAAATAATAAAAATAAACGGGTAATAGACTTAATACAATAAAAATATCGCGTATTTAAATATATTAACCCTTTATTTTTATTATTTATTATTTATTTTTTAGCCCCTACCTTTGAGTTTTTTGAGTTTTTTTACTGACTAACTTAATAACTAGAAAAAAATTAAGTGAGTTACTAAGCAAACTTAAACTTAAATTAATTATTAAAAACCCAAACTTAGACTAACTTATTTGAGTTTAAGTTTACTGACTAAATTGAGTTTTAAGTTAGTTAGTAAATATTTAAAAAGGAACTCAAACTTAAATCATAACCCTGGCTATAATACTTATATCCTAGCTATTTTTTTCTTAAATCGTAAAAAATATACATATTAAATTATTGTTTTTTATAGTTATAAATTTAAACTTCCGTAACGCTTACGTAATTTTATTTAGGTTGTTATATATTTGGTTTAAACAGCTATAATTATTATAAAGTCCTACTAATCTAATTTTATATATAAAAGTATAAGTTGTACAATCTGTTGTATTTTTTAATCTAACTTTCTATATACGCAAATAAATTTAGCTTCTGCGGATCCGATTATCTTGCTGTTAACCTACAATTTATTTTCGAAAAAAAATAACTATATATTAAACTTAGCTAAACTAATAAAAAAAACAGATTTAGTAGGGCAGAACGGGGCCTTTAGAACAAAGCTGCAAAAATAGCCGCATTTATAATAGTTTAAAGCTGTTAAACTTTTATTATATAGTTGGATTAAACTTTAACGAGCTTTTCTGCACATTAGCTCGTAAAGCTATTTTATATATTTTATATAGCTGTTTAAATAAGCCCTTAAATATATTATGTAATTAATTGCTAAGATATTATTTTTAAAATAGCAACTTATTAAAAATAAATAATTTTTCACATAAAATTGGACGTTTTATATAGTTAAATATAGGGCAAAATATATAAACGTAGGGCTACAAAAGAAAAAACAAACAAAGGGCTATAATTCTAGTGTACTAAGTGCTAAACAAAGGGTTAACTACCTTAATAAGTATTAGTAAAAAATCATAAAAGGTACCGAACAAAAGGCTAGCTGCCGCATAAAAGTTACAAGTACTACATAACGGGTGTAATATTATACATAGGAACAGTTGCGGTCTTTTATTAAATCGTTTTAGCAGCTTTTATAAAACAGTATTTTCCGGTAATACTATATAAAAATATAAAAAAATATAGCTCGAACTATTTATTGTTTGTTATTAAAAAAACCCAAAAAAACATACAATAAGTTAGTTGTTAACAACGCTTAAAAACCTTAATATTATTATAGTAGGACACTTGCTATACTATTAAGTAAATTCTAAAAATATATATTAATATTAAAAAAAAACTCTTACTAAAGCTATAGTCTAAAAATAGAACTATTATATAAACAAAAAGGACATATATCAAGGAATCCGTATACCTAGCTATATACACTAGCTATATAGCTACACATATATTCGTACGGCTAAACCACTAGGGCAAATTGTCAGATTTATAATATGTATTAGAGCGTCTTCCTCCTATATATATTGCTTACGCTACTATGTTTCTATAAAGCTTTTATTGTATAAAAAGTTTTATATAGAGCTTATAAGCTACCTACTCCAGCTATTATATTACGCTATTTAGCTTATATAATTAAGTAAGCGATCTTTTTAATAGTGCGAAACAAGCGTGTAGTACGCTATTAAATTTAATATACCTTTTTAAAAAAAAATATTTTAATAACTTTTTTTATATTATTATACTATAGTACGTAGCAATATTAAAGTGTAGTAAAGTTATATAAGATATAATAAATATTATTATAGTTAAAAAGTGTTTAAATAAAAGCTGTTTATATAGGTTATAAAGCTTATAAATTATTATATAACTAAGTAAATATAAGTAAACATAGTAAATACGTGTAATAAATTTTAATAGTTTTTTTTAAAGAGCTTTTTTTTTAATTTTTTTTTAACAATAATAGTTTTAATTTTATAAGTTTTTAAAATTGCCCGCACGCTTTATGTATATATATTAAGCTTTTTTATTAACTTATAAATAGTTTTAATTAAAATATTAAACTTTATTAGTAGATTATTTGCTATATAGCAATATAGCGTAATATTTTATAGTATTATGTTTTAGTTAGCTATATATAACTAGCTTATTAACTTAAATAGTAAAACTATTATTATAAGCTTTTTTTTATCAATATTATTTTTACGCGCGCGCGTTTATTAATTAATACCAGGGTTATAATTTAGTGAATAATTTAGTGAATAAAAACTTAATAAGTTAGTCAATAGGCAAACTTAAACTTAAAAATTAAGTTTTAAGTTAATTAGTAAATAAACTTAAACTTAATAAGTTAGTTAATAGGTAAACTTAGACTAATTTAATGAGTTTTTAGTGAATAATTAATAACTTAAAAAACTTAAAGGTGGGGGCTAAAAATTAAAAATTAAATAATAAAAATAAAGGGTTAATATAATTAAAATAATAATAATAAAGGGTAATTAAATAGGTTACCCGTTTATTTTTATTATTTATAGCTTATTTTTTATAAATATTTAAATATTTATAAAAATAAATATTTAATATTTTATTATTATTATTTTAATATTTAAAAAATAATAATTAATTTAATAAAAATAATAAAAATAAACGGGTAACCTATTTAATTACCCTTTATTATTATTATTTTAATTATATTAATTAACCCTTTATTTTTATTATTTATTTTTTTATTTTTAGCCCCCACCTTTAAGTTTTTTAAGTTTTTTAAGTTATTAACTCAAAAAACTCAAACTAACTTAAGTTAGTTAGTAAGCAAACTTAAACTTAATTATTTATTAAAAATTCAAACTTAGACTAACTTAATTAAGTTTAAGTTTTAGTAAATAAGCTAAGTTTAAGTTAATAACTCAAAAAACTTAAAAAACTTAAACTTAAATCATAACCCTAATTAATACTAACTAGTTTTATAGCTTGTTGTTATTATTATTATTAAAAAATAATAATATTTTATTACGCTTACTACTACTTTTTAATTTGTTTTTTTGCTATTAGCGGCCTGCCGGCTAGCTTATTAAAGTTAACTTTAGTATAAAACCTCCCGCTAATATTGCTGCTTTTTCCCGCGCGCTTGTTACGCTTAAACAATAAGCTTTTTGGGCCGCTGTTGCTATAACTACTTTTTTTAATATATTTAGTTTAACGTTTAGTACGCTTACTATTTATATACGCTTATTAAAGGATATAATCTAAGTTATACTAGTTTTTTTTTAATGTTATTAAAATGCGCGTTTAGTAGGTTTAATATAGTTTTTATTCCTGCTGCTATAGCTCCTATTGTTGCTACTTTGTTTTATAGCCTTTATAAACATATGTAAATAGCAACTTTTTATTAAGAGCGTTGCTTTAAGCAAGTAGTAGGCTTTAGGGCAACCTATAAAACTTTTTGTTTATAGTATATATATAGCGCCTTTTAAAGCTGTTCGTATAGTATTTATAAAAAAGTAGCTAATTATAGTTCTTGCTACTTTTAGTATATTTATAAATATTTTTATTAAAAATTATAAAAAGCTTTTTTTTATTAATTAATAATATATTAATAAAGCGCTAGTTCGGCCGATGCTTGCTAAGCTTTTTGCGCTTTATGCGATATTTTAATTGCCTGCGCTTTTGCTGTTTATATTGCCGCTTTGCGTACTATAGTACGTACGCTATTAAACCTTTTTAAACCAAAAAAAAAAAAAAAAAAAAAAAAAACAGGCTAGTTTTATATAAGCTTTGGCTACGTAGGTAACAAAATCGCTTTTTAAGCTTTATTTTTTTTATTTTAAGGATTTGTTAGCTTTTTAAGCTTTAAATAATAGTTTTTTAATTTTTTTATTTAAATATTAAATATTTATAACTTATTTTTGTAAGTTTTATAAATATAAAAGCTATATATACTATTAATATAAACTTGTTTATTTTTTAAATTTTTTTTCAATAAGCTAGTTTTTAAGCTTATTTTATATAAATAACTAGCTTATTTTAGCTTTAGTTAAATAAAACATTTAGCTTATTTTTATAGTAGTAAACCTTAAATAAATTTATTAACGATTATTTTATTAGTAAGTATATATTTTACTATAAATATTTTATTAATAACTTTTTAGTATAACTAATAGTTATAAATATTTATATAGTAAAGTTTAATAGATATAACTATTTTTTTTAAAATAAGCTTTATTATTATTAATTATTATATTAAAGCTATATATATTATATATTTAGCTTTATATTTAGTTTATAAATTAATTTATTAATAAATATAGCTTTTTTAACAGCTTATATTAAAATAAAAAGTGTTACTTTAGTAGTCCAAATAATAATAGTATTTTATTTATTAGCTTTTTAACTTATAATTTTTTTAAAAAGCTTTATAATATAAACTTAAAAGCTTTTTTTATTTAATGTAATATTTATAAACAAAATATTATTAAATTATAATATATAGTACTAAATAAATAGTAAATAAAATAAAAGCTTATTAGCTATTTTATAATATTTAAATAAAAAGTTATAATTAAATCGAGCTAATTAAAAAGCTTTAAATATTATATTAAGCTATATAATTATTGCTATATATAAAATTAATTTTATTTTTTGCTAGTAGCGCTTTATACTTT